>VNJY01008768.1:0-12847 GCA_008042715.1 Drosophila bocki | reverse complement strand
AACGGAAAAAAACAATGTCATCTACAAAATTCCGTGCAACGGTACCGACAACAAGCCATGCAACAACATATACATAGGCACGACAAAATTAAAATTAAAAACAAGAATAGCCCAACACAAATCTGACTACAAACTACGACACCATACTAACATCAAAAAAACAGCACTCATGGCCCACTGTGCGACAAGCGGTCACTCTCCGAACTTAGAGGAGACAGCGATACTGCAACAAGAACAACACTACAAGAAGCGGTATACTCCGGAGATGCTACACATAATCAACACTCCGACAAACATACGACTGAATTACAAGACTGACACTGAAAACTGCGCTCACATATACAGACACTTAATTAGAAGAAAAACAGTACAAAACTCCACGTCGAACAGAGCGGACGTGTAAAATAATGTAGGTCAAAAAAGTTATGTTTTTATTGTAAATTTTATGTTGATTAAATGTTTAACATTGTTATAGTTGCCCTGAAGACGGTTGACGTTAGTTCAACCGAAATATATCGGACCAAACTGAATAAAAAAGCCTTTATTTATGTTTATACTCCACCCCCCTCCCTGACCTCAAGCCGGCTCAACAGTATATAAACCAAGGAAAGGTCGCTGAAAAACCACAACTAAGTTATCTATTGTAGTACAACATCATCTTTGTTTCGTCGCAAAAAAGTCCAGAAGTCCACTGGCTTCTCCTGGTGTTTCTGGGCAAACCAAAGTCGCTTTTCGATGTTTACTTTACAGAGCAAACATTTTTGGGATGTGTACTCGGTCCGTTTTAGCAGCTTTCGGACGGTTTCGTGAGAAACATTTAGATTACTTGTGTCCTTAACATCGCTTGCTATGGATATGAGCGAAACATGAGGTATTTTGGCCAGTTCCCTTAGCAATTTTCGCTCATCTCTCTCTGGAATTTTGCTAGGCCGTCCTGTTCCGGGCTTGGGACCCAGTCGATTCTCCTTGTTTGGTCTATTTAGGATGCTGTATATTGTCTGCCGTAATACGGAGAACATTTCAGAAAGTTCCTGGACGTTTTTCCCGATCTGGTGGTTATAATAAACCAGTTGTGCAACATCGTGCGAAGTTCTCTTTCCAGGCATTTTTTTTAAATCTTGATAGAACTTGTCGCGCCGAAATTGATTGACAAATGATTAGGAACGCAAAGGCTTAGAGGAAAAAAAAACCAAAGCTCAATTCCAATGGGAGCTGTCTTAAAACTGTTTTGCCGCTGATGTCAAAACACTTTCTTGACAGTATGAAATCAGAATGTTATTTGTTTTTATTTTATTTAAGACGGTTACCAAATGAAATGTTATTTTTTCTCATAAATTAGTACTTACTTACCCACAGAATCGAAATATAATTTTTAAAATATTTAAAAACGCTGATTACTTCCTTTTTTTGGCATGCAAACATAAAAAATCAAAACACTTTTCATTGTCAAAACACTTTGTTGACATGTATGTACCCTGTAGTACTGCGCGCTAGTTCGTAGCTGGTGAAATAAGTGCTTACCAGCAGACCCCCACTACTTACCCATCGACCCCAAGCAATGCGATCTTTCATTTCCGTTTTTGTATGAAATGTCCGGAAATAGGGTCAATCGCCACCGTGTCGTTTACCCAGGAACTAGTGAAATAGTGCCCCATGGAATGGTCGGTAATGTAAGTACTTATATGGGACCCCATGGAATGGTCGGAAATGTAAGTACTTACATGGGACCCTATAGAATGGTCGGAAATGTATGTACTTACATGGGACCCTATAGAATGGTTGGTAATGTAAGTACTTACATGGGACCCCATGGAATGGTCAGTAATGTAAGTACTTACTTGGGACCCCATATGATATAGCTGCCATAGAAGCGATCGGGAAATAAATAGGAAAAAAATTATAGCTTCGTTGTTTTTCATTGTATTTGTATCTACTCTGAGATATAGGCTTTTTTTATTGTTCTAAAATTTTGGCATAAATTTCATAAAAATCGGACAAATATATCATTTAGCTGCCATAGAAGCGATCGCTAAATGTATACAATATGTAAAACTGGGAATGTAAAACTGTAACTGTCAAACTGTAAACATAATAAGTATAGGTAAACTTTAATGAAACTCTGTTTTGTGAGTGTTTTCAACATTTAAATCTATAATATAAACATCAAAACCAATCTGCAAGGGTATACAAACTTCGGCGTGCCGAAGTTAGCTTCCTTTCTTGTTTTTTTTTGTAAGTACAATATCCTTTGCAAATTTAAGCTCTCGATAGTATATGTTTTTACATGTATTATGTTTTTGTTAACTATATTGAGTGTATGCTTAATATTAAGAGTATTTTTAAGTGTCTTAGCGTCTACATTATATAAAATATAATGATTATAGCCATATGATACACTAATGCAGTTTTCATCAATTAGCTACTTCATTAGAACCTTGAAAGAGACCACTGTATTTGTAATTTGGCTTGGATTTTGCTTGGATTATTTTGGTAATACGACTACGGTCACACTGACCGTAAAAGGTAAACAAAAAAAAAACGGCTGCCATTCGCGGCGTATTACTATGAATTTCTGAATTCCTCGTCGAAGTATTCTTGCATAAATAAATGCAGAATCCTTTAAATTTATGTTTTTAACCTATATGCTTAAAATGTTTTTAAATATTACAAAAAAAAAAATTTTAATTAATTTTACAGCGCAAGAACCTTGCCCCCGCAAAGCATATTATTTTTCCTAATTTTCTAAATTTTTTTTCAGTTTAAAAAACCAGCGAAATGATATAAAAATAAAATTCTCCTTGTGAGACCTTACTGTCAATGAGCTGGCTAATACATTTTTCAATTACAATTTTTTTCATTAAACCCGTATTTTGTTATCGAGTATCTAGTATTTTTATGTAGATCTATCGATTATCGCGCCAATGAAGTAGCTAATGCATTATTCTAATGCATTAGAGCGCCATATAGTCGTCTTGCTCGCACTTGTGTAAAACGCTATAGCGCTGTCAAATCTTTAATGAAGTCTCTAATGCTGATATGACACAGCCGCATTAATTAGAGACTTCATTAAAGATTTGACAGCGCTATAGCGTTTTATACTTATACTTATACTTAACAGTTTGACAGTTACAGTTTACATTCCCAGCTTTACATTTTCTCTACATCTACCGATCACTTCTATGGCAGCTATATGATATAGTTCTCCGATTTTCATAATATTGTTACCAAAATTCTGAAATAATACTAAATGCTCATGTCTCAAAGTAGATGAAAATACGTTGAAAAACAACGAAGTTATAATTTTTTCTATCGTTTTTCCTATCCTTCCTATGGCAGCTATAAGATATAGTCGTCCGATTTTCATTAAATTTATAACAAAATTTTGAAATAATACCAGAAGCTCATGTCTCAAAGTAGATGAAAATACGTTGAAAAACAACTAAGTTATAATTTTTTCTATTACTTTCCCTATCGTTCCTATGGCAGCTATAAGATATAGTCGTCCGATTCATAAAATTTTTACCAAAATTCAGAAATAATATATAATGGCCATATCTAAAAAATGGTGCAAAAATGTTGAAAAACAGCCAAGTTATACTTTTTTTTCTAAAAATTTATCGAACATTTGTATGGCAGCTATATGATATAGTCGTCCGATCCGACCCGTTCCGACATATATAGCAGTGAGAGTATATAGAAGACTATATGCAAAGTTTCATTCAGATAGCTTTAAAACGGAGGGACTAGTTTGCGTAGAAACGGACAGACGGACGGACAGACTGACATGACTAGATCGACTCGGCTGTTGATGCTAATCAAGAATATATATACTTTATAGGGTCGGAAAGGTCTCCTTCACTGCGTTGCAAACTTCTGACTGAAATTATAATACCCTGCAAGGGTATAAACATACCAAATTTGAACAATACAAAATTTTTTTTGCTGCCAATTTTGAACTTTCAGAACGTAAAGCCTAGTACTCTGACGACGAAAATCCGCTGTATAAATTAAGACAGCGGCCAAACTCCATATAAAAAAAACGGTGTCGAAAAAGGAAGAAGAGGAACTTATATGGAGTTTTTTCCGCTGTCTAAATTTAGACAGCTGATTTTTCTCGTCAGAGTACTAGGCTTAAATGCAAATTTTACAAGCTTTTCCAGTTTCAAATATGCTAGAACTAGCTTACATTAAGCTAAACTGGCAACACTGATCACAATGGACTGAATGCAGGCTGGCCACACTAGTACGGGCGAATCCAGCAAAGGCGACGGGCCCACTGGACCACGCCAGGCCCTATATAAAGCGGGCCACAGCCCAGAGGAAATCACTCAGCCGATAGCGATTGGGTCAGCAGCCGGTTGCGATTTGTATATTTTAAGTCTATAAACATTAAGATACATTTTACGGCATAATCCTCCAGCGTTCTACTTTCGTACTGGGTCGGAGTCTCTTGTAGCAACAACGCCTGAACGGACCATGGCCGTCACTGAGCTACATGGGAAATAATCAAGTTGCTTGTCGTTAAGCGGCTTAAATTTGTACATTCTATGGTAAAATATAAGATTATTATTATTATCATCATATATTAACCAGAGTGGCTAATTTTGAATTGAATGGGCAAACCCTGTCTCTAGACAATGACCCAAAAACGTTATACATCTTCGCAATGCGCCCTTTTGCTTTATTCAAAACATTTGTGATGTGTATATTAAATTCGAATTTATTGTCATAAAATTCCTAAATATTTCAATTCCTCACACATATCAATCGGTATGTTCCGATTAATGTATATGTGGGGTTTGAAATTCTTGGCGTTCTGCATTATGTCGCTTAATTTTTTCCCTCGAATATAGCAGCCCGTACATTTGGCCGCGTTTAATTTTAATTTCCATTTTTGAAAGTAGCAACTCAGCTGATCTAAATATGGATTTAGATCGAGCTCGGCACTAGTAATTCGCGCTCCTGGTGTCATATGTTACCCCAAGGTATTTAATTTCTGGGCTCATTTTAATTTTTTTATTGACTTCAATATATAGGCTCGCCTCGTAATGCCTTGCATTTATATGAATGTCATTGAGCTTCGGCCCTTGAAGGAAGCAACCCTCGCACTTTTTAGTATAAATTATCTTGAATTGATTTTCCTAAATAGGGTCCAATAAGTTAATTTCAATTGATTTACATATATATGCCCCAATAAATTATCTTAAATTAATTTTTCTAAATAGGTCTCAATAAATTGATTTACATATATGTATGTCGGAGATAACCGTTCTTTAATCCCACCGTAGTCGAGCTAGCCAGTTCTGTTCGCCTGCGCAGTCAAATCGTATCTGTCATCACGCCACTTTTCCTGTGGCCTTTTCACCTTTTCTTACTTTTCACTCAGACGTCAATTCTAGACAATCTCAAGCTGTCTCTCTCACTCTCTCCTATTGTTGCGACAGACCTCACTCAGTAACAGACAGTCTTCTGTCCTTGTCCTGTTACCGACTCAACTGTCATTGCGCCTGCGCGCCAGCGACACCTACAGGGCTACCAATACCTGAGCATGCCGAATAATTCTGTTGACAAGGCAACAAGCATTCCAAATTTGTACTTAGCAACCAACTTTCCGACATATATATGTCCCAATAAATTATTTTAAATTGATTTTTCCAAATAAGTCTCAATAAATTAATTTAAAATTTAATAATTCTCAATCAATTATTTTTTGTACAATAAAATTGATTTTTTTATTAATAAATTTCAATAAAGTATTTGTACAATGAAATTGATTTTTTTTATTAATAATTCTCAATAAATTATTTGTACAATAAAATTGAAACGTGATTAAAGATTTTAATTTAATAAATTTGAATGTATTTAATAGATGGTTTAACAAAAGCTTAGATACCTAGGGCTAAAGTTACTGTATTGATATTTAAGTCGAAAATCTATATATTAATTTATATTTTATCATAGCGATATGGGTTTATTTTGAACTTAAATAATCAATCCAACTTTTGATATATCAAGGTTTATATATTGGATTTTCCTCGCGATTTATACATAATTTAAACCAAAATGAAATCTATACAAGATCTTAAAACACCAAAAGCAAAATAAACATTTCAACTCTTACCAAATGCCAACGTGGATTGATATCTAACGATAATATAAATATAAATATAATATATAAAAGATCTTAAAATCCCTAAAACAAAATAAACATTTAGAATCTTACCAAATGCCAACGTGAGGTTTGTGGCGCAGAGGGAGAGGCCAGGGAAACCATTTCCTGAATGGCCAGACGCAGCTTGAGCCTGTGCAGGGGATTGCTAATACCTATGAAACTGTGAGAATGCTTAGAGGATGTGAACTTGGAAACGAGGGAAGAGTGGCAGTGGTTTTTTTCAGTTTCAGCAGAAGAACTCTTTCAAATAGTTGGCTTACGGCCGAGAGGACTGTTATTGCTTTTCAATTTTTCTTTATCACTATATGGCTTTGGTATTGCTACGACGCGTCGCGTAAAAACCCAAAAGTCTACGTGTTTATGTATCGAGTGCATTCCAGATTAAAGCCGCCGCCCTCCAAAAAAGGTCTATGGAGGAGATATTTTTTGTTTTGTTTGGTCGTGTCGGCTCTTGAGGTGGGCAAATAATTAATTCCGGGATATTTAAAATCCATTATTGTAAAGTTTTCCCTGATTGGTTAATGTGACTGACTGAATGTTGTGGTTTATTCCATGAGAGATGTTTGGCGTTGAGGTCGCATCCTATAATGGTATGTTTTACATGTGGGATTTTTTTTATTGTTTCATACAATTGGTCTAGGTCTTCAGCATTTAAGTTGTCGTGCAAACGTTTATATAGAGTTGCCACTATTATGCTTTCGGTATTGTTTCTTTGTGTTTGGTAGAAGAGCTTCCTACCCTTCTATACTTATTTTGCAATTTAGTAGGTATCTTATATTAAAAATGCTCCTAATACTGGTCGATTTTTTAATGACTATTAGCCAGAATTTTTCTTTGAATGGTTGTACACTAATTATTTCTAGTTCTGGCACCGCTTCATTAAGTGCCTCTTTTACTTCAGTTTTATTAAATACTTCTGGGGGTAATTTCTTTAGGATAATGTTGTGCGGTTTAAGTTGTTTAGGGGTTTAAGTAAAGAATAACATGTTCATTTTTGTAAGTGTATCCCTTGCCATATTTAGGCTTTCGATCGTATACGTTTTTATATGTATTATGTTTTTGCTAATTATGTTGAGTGTATGCTTAATATTAAGTGTATTTCTAAGTGTCTTAGCATCTATATTATATATTACGATTACCGGAAGATTCTGAAGATGTTCGTTTTCTGTTAGCTAACATGAGAATGTACATTGTAGATCTTAGTTCTAGACCCACGCATCGGACAGTTCCCGATCGCGAGAAATATTCTAAGCGATAAGGGTGCACATGTCAACCCGATCGTAAATATCCTAAACAAACCCAGACCGCTCACAGGAGGTCATATTTCGGGTTACTTGTTACATAGGCTCAAGTGGCGGTTTCTTATAGCTATGCACACAAGTGTTAGACCGTGCACTGCTGCTGGGACTTTATCGCTAACAGATGCTTCTTATCTAAAACCGTGTTCATGTTTGAACATCTGTTGTTTCTGCTCCGTCTGTTTTTTGGGCTGATGTTGACGTTGATGCTGATGTTGCTGCTGCTGGCGACGTCATCTTCGTCTTTGTCTTTAGGGCTGGAAAATCACGAGGTATGTCGTGCTCTGCTATTGGCAGGTAGTAGTTTGTTGAATTTGTGTTGTTGTTGTTTTTGATACTGCTGTTGTTGTTGTTGTTTTTGGTACTATTGTTGTTGTTTTTAGCATTTTTGTTTTTATTGTTGTTTTTGGTGTTGTTGTTATTGTTGTTGGTTTTATTTTCGTTTGCTTTGAGTTGGTTTTGAAGTTGTTGGTTTTGGTTTTGAAGTGTTTGGTTTTGGTTTTGTAATTGTTGGTTTTTGTTTTCCACTTGTTGCGCTGTGTCTTTCAATTTTTTGAGTTCTTCTTTTAATAGTTCGAACTCTTCATTTGGGACAGTCTCATTTTCAGTGTCCATTTCACTGACACTGGAGTCATAATTTTCATCGCTCTCTTCAGAAGTCGTCTCATTTTTTTTTTTTTTTTTTTATATTCCATTTATTAACATCAAATCTTACAAATGTACAAATAACAAAAAATAACGAAGACTGCGAATTGCTGGTTTGAAGGCTGCTTTGTTTTGCAGTGTAGAGGGCCTTGGTCGCGCGGTACCGCCGCTAGGCATTGCTTCGCGCGAGGTACGGGCCACCTACTCTGCACGCATCCTTCTCTCCGTCTCCAGAGTTCTCAGCGTTTTCATGACGCTTGCCACAAAAGTGGCAGTCGCGTCCCAGGCCTTCTGGCTGCCAAGCATAGTGGGGACCAGATTGTCAGCTCCGATGGCAGCGCCCACAACTTCCTCCAGTGCCAGCCGCTCGTGGTGAAAACGGTGGCATTCGAAAAGAACGTGGTGCGCGTTCTCTTCGACTCCGGTCCCGCATTCCGGGCAGTGGTCCTCTGGGTCGTGGCCGAAACGTTTTAGGTAGCTCCGAAAACAACCGTGCCCACTGAGCGCCTGTGTCAGGTAGAAGTCTACCTCGCCGTGCTTTCGGATGATCCAGCTTTGGATATCAGGGATCAAGCGGTGAGTCCAACGGCCCTTTGTGGAACTGTCCCACCGGGACTGCCACCGGGCGATACTCCTGCTTCTGGCGCTGCTCCTGACCTCACGCCTCGCCGAAGAGTTTCCCGGCTCGCGTGAGAGGCGGGCTTCCTGGGCTTCTCGAACCAGCTCACATATCGGCACCTGCCCCGCTATGACTAGGGCCGCGTCGTCGGAGACAGTCCGGAAGGCGCACGCTACTCTTAGAGCGCATAGGCGGTACACCCCTTCTACACCCCTCACATAGCTCCTGACTTTCACAGCCTCCGCCCAGGCTGGGGCTGCATAAAGGAGTTGCGACGTGACGACGCTCATGAGCAGCTTCCTCTTGCATTGCTTGGGCCCCCTGGTGTTCAACAGGATCCTGGAGAGGGACCTTGCGGTTTCGCTGGCCTTTTTATGAACATACTCTAGGTGTTCTCTGTAGCAGAGGCGTGTGTCCAGGATGACGCCCAGGTACCTCAGTGCGCGCTGGGAGGTGATTGGAAGTCCACCTACCCGGATCTCCGCCGTTTCCACGCGCTTCCTGCTGGAGATCAGGACTGCCTCGGTCTTGTGCGAGGCCAGTTCGAGGCCGGCGACTGCAAGCCAGGACTCGACCGCACGGATCGCGCTATTTGCCGCCATCTCCGCATCTGCCAGCTCCTTCGCCACTACCACCAGCGCCACGTCGTCGGCAAAGCCAACGATAGTGGTGTTCGAGGATAACGGGAGGTTTAGCACCCCGTTATACATCGTGTTCCAGAGCAGCGGTCCCAGAACGGAGCCCTGCGGGACTCCGGCTGAGACCTCGTGCGTTCTGGTACCCTGGGACGTGTCCACGATGAGACTCCTCTCGCTGAGGTAGCTGCGGACTATCCTCAGCAGGTAGCCCGGGATGCTGAAGGCTTCCAGAGCCTCCAGTGTCCGCCTCCAGTCCGCAGAGTTGAATGCGTTCCGGATGTCAAGAGTAACAACCAGGCAGTATTCCTTGGCGCCTTTTTTCCATCTCGCGCCAGCGATAGCGTTCGCGGCCAGGTTTGTGACCGTTTCAATGGCATCCAGGGTCGATCTCCTCTTCCGGAAGCCGAACTGGTTTGGCGCGAGCCCACCAGCGCGCTCTATCGCTGCCTCCAGCCTTAAAACAATCATCTTCTCAAATACCTTCCCAATCGTATCCAGCAGACAGATGGGTCTGTACGAAGATGCCTCGCCCGCTGGCTTCCCTGGTTTCGGGAGAAGAAGAAGCTTCTGGCGCTTCCATCTCACTGGGAACGAGCCTTCCGCCAGGCACTTGTTGAACAAATCGGCGATCGCTTTGGCGTGCAGTGTGAGCAGCAGTTTGGTCGCCCTGTTAGGGATTTTGAGCGTCCTCGCTGACACTAAGATCTCCTGCTCCGAGACCGGGCATATCTCCATGGGCTCCCTGCTCACATGGAAGTTGAGCGGTTGCCCAGTCGGGAATAGCACCCGGACTATGCCTTCGAGAGCCTCAGGGTCCGTTGGCGCCTTGCTGCCAGCGCTCACTCGCTTTACGACTTTCTGGTAGGCCCCGCCCCATGGGTCCTTCTCGACGTCGTCGCATAGCTTAAGAAAGCACTCTCTCTTACTGGACTTTATCGCCTTCTTTAGGGCCGCCCTTGCGGTCCTGTAAGCCTCGCTGCGGGCTGGTAAGTTCGGAGAGCCGCGCGCTCTCTGGACGAGCCTCCTAGCTCGAAGGCAAGATGAGCGTAAGGTGGCAATGTCGTCGTTCCACCAGTAAACGGGCGAGTGGTGCTTCTGGAAGGTTTTCCGCTGCTGCATGCTTGCCTTGCATGCTCGCTCGACCGCTGCCGCCAGCTTGAGCGCAGCGACATTGGCACTGTCCGCTTCGTCGGTGGCTAGGCCCGCTATGGCACCCGAGAATGCTTGGGCGTTGAACGTGTCCTGCCGGTACGCCTTGTTTGCGCTAGGCGGAACCGATCTGCGGGGTGGGTTCTCTCCGAGGGAAACGAGGATGGCCTCGTGGTCGCTGGCTGTGTAGATTTCGCTTATTCTCCACCTGACTTGGCAGGCTAGTGCGCTGCTAGCGTAAGTAAGGTCGATTATGGACCCTGCTCCCGCTCTATTGAAGGTTTGCTGGGTACCCTCGTTAAGCAGAGCAATGTCCAGGGAAGCGAAAGCCTCCAGGATGGTGCGGCCTCGGGCGTTGGTTGAGGGCGACCCCCAATCCTGTGCCCATGCGTTGAAGTCGCCGCCCACTATTGTGTTGCTTTGTCCCCGGATGTCGTCGCTGAGCGCGTCGATGATACTGCTAAACGCCTCCAAGGTGAGGCTCGGAGCCAGGTAGCAGCTATACACCCACACCCCTCCAGCTCTACCACGAACAAAACCATCCGCAGATCTGACGTCGGACAAGTGGGTGTGTTCCCGTCCACACATCCATAGCGCAGCCTTGCCGGATCGGTCAGTGGCCCAGCCGTGTGTGCTAGGAGCCTTGTATGGCTCGCTGAGCACCGCCACCTCCACGTCCAGGTCGCGCACTGTCTGCATCAACAGGTCCTGCGCGGCCCTGCAATGATTCAGGTTCAGCTGAATCAATTGCATGACTCGTTACGGGGGCCGGCTCCACTGCTGCTGGAGCTCCTTGACGGGCAACTTTTGCTGCCTGCCTGGTGCCTCGTCTCCTTCTTACCGGAAGCGGCGCAGATAAAGCATTTTGGCTCGTTAGAGCACTTTGCAGCTTTATGGCCCTTTTCCCCGCATCTTATGCAGCACCCACTCCGGTCAGTCGCACTTTTGCAGTTGGATGCCAGGTGACCTGCCTCGAGGCACCGATAGCATCGTCTCATAAAGACGCTTATTTGTATCAATATCACCTTCCATTATATGGATTGTGGGTTCAGACTCTGAGTCTTCGTTGTTTGGTTTTGATTTTTGAGATGCTTTTTTTGCATCAGTCATTGTGTTGCATTTGTTGCGGCGCTTCCCTAGCACTGTTTTAGTGCTGGAATTGCCTAAGGCACTTGTTGTTTTTTGCTGTTGCTTTAGCACTTTGATTGTGTTGTAGGTTAGTTGTTGTTGTTTTGGTTGCTGAGTTTGTGTTTTTTGTTGCAGTTGTTGTGCTTGCTGTGTTTGGGTTGTTATAACTTCGATTAAATCATAGTTTATTTGTTGTTGTTGCTGGTTATTTTTTATTGTTTGATTGTTTGGTTGTTGAATATTTATTTTTGTTGTTTCTGTTGTTGCATAAGCAGCCATTTGCCTTTCGGCGGCTTTAATTTCGACGTCTTCCGTCTCACTCACTTCGCTTTGTTTTTCTCAGTCACTATCTGAATTAGGGATCCTCTTGGGGTTCCGTTCACTTCACTGTTGTCTTTCTCTTTCTTTTTCCCAAGCCTTTGCCTCCTTTACCGCGACCAGTCATTTTTCACTATTTTATTTTTACACTTCGAAAGTCACCACTGAACTAATGTAGAAGCCGCGTCGGCCGCTCCTATTTATACCTAAACTCTGCTCTGCACGAGCGAGCCCGAACGCTATGGCCTTCTCGCTCTGTGCTCGACAAACGAAATGGCATGTGCTTCGACTAGCTCTCTCTTTTCCACCCTCCACGTTTTGCTATATAAGAGGGTAGGCAATGCGCAGCTCGTTTATTGTGTTTTCAGACTCGTGAAGTAAACAGTGAACAGACAGTGAAAATAAGAAGAATCTAAAATGGCCCGTACCAAGCAGACCGCTCGCAAATCGACTGGTGGCAAGGCGCCACGCAAACAACTGGCAACCAAGGCCGCTCGCAAGAGTGCCCCAGCCACCGGTGGTGTGAAGAAGCCCCATCGCTATCGCCCCGGAACTGTGGCTCTGCGTGAGATCCGTCGCTACCAGAAGAGTACCGAGCTGCTGATCCGCAAGCTGCCTTTCCAGCGCTTGGTGCGTGAAATCGCTCAGGACTTCAAGACTGACCTGCGCTTCCAGAGCTCGGCCGTGATGGCTCTGCAGGAAGCTAGCGAAGCCTACCTGGTTGGTCTCTTTGAAGATACCAACTTGTGTGCCATCCACGCCAAGCGAGTCACAATCATGCCCAAGGACATCCAGCTGGCCCGTCGTATCCGTGGCGAGCGTGCTTAAGTTGAGATTGCTTCGACTAGCAAATAGCGTCAATACATTTTGTACAAATCGG
>VNJY01008757.1:0-13936 GCA_008042715.1 Drosophila bocki | reverse complement strand
TTATTAAAACAACTTATTCAATTACTGTTGACATTTTTCTAACTATAGATATCAAATTTGAAGGATGAATTGGGCATTAAGTCCTTAGACTGGCCCGGAAACAGCCCCGACCTCAACCCAATTGAGAATGTCTGGGCCCATATGAGCTCAAAAATAAAAAAGCGGAAACCTAAAACAATGGCAGAGTTAAAGCAAACTATAGAAAAAGTATGGTTAGAGGAGATAACACCAGAATATTTGAAGGCTTTATACGATTCGATGCCCAATAGGGTAAAATGCGTAATTAAGGCCAAAGGGGGTATCACAAAGTATTAATTTAAATTTATAAAATATAATTTACCTTGAAATACCAGAAAGTTTATATTATTTTTTAGTAAATTAAGTAAAACTTTGGAAAAAATTGTTTTTTGTTGAATTTTTGAGTTATTATAATTAATATTAATTTTTTCATTTTCATTTGGCATAATACTTGAAAAGTGTTAAAATAATGTGTATCTAAAAAAGACATTAAATCTAAATAAAACACTGGCTTAAAAAAAAAATTTGAAGGCACTTTTGTTTAAAATTGTTCTATTAATATATACAAAAAAAAATTTGACGATTCGACAAACATTTGAAGAAACCCCAGGCAAAAAAAGTTTGAAGTGCATGAATATTCAGAGTGCGGCATTTTTGTTGGCACTGGGTGTAGAATAAGCTGTATATATTTAAATTTAAGCTATACCTTCGATAGTTCCATTACCCACTCGTTCTCACATCACCAGCAGCTATGCACACACACACACCAGCAGAGCAACGAAATATTCACCACGAGAAGTGGTCACGTGACCGAGCGCCACGTAAGAGCGAGCGAGAGAGCACACGATCGTGCATACAAGCAACTCCCGCAAATTGGCACGCGCCCAAAAGGAAGAGCGAGAGGAGCGGGCAAAGGCGTTTTGCCCCTCCACGTGCTGGAGTGAGGAACCAGAGGAACTTCTGATTTTGGCCAAGAGATGCCATTCAAAGTGCCAGGAAAATGAGTGCAACGAAAACCCAGACGAAACCCGAGGATTATTTTGTCTCAAAGTGCCAAGTGAGACTCGCCGCAGCCCACCAGTGGCCAGCGAGAAGCCAACCGTCGACCAGGACCAGCGGCGGAGCACCTACGGATTCACGCGTGTGTATGTGCGTGAGAGTGAGACGGGTGAGTGTACAGAGTGAAACCGCATTTTGGCCAGCGAGAATATCACGTGCACAGATTTCTCGAAGGCCTCGATGCGGTGTCACCAAAAAATAGGCTAAACTTGTCCCCTTAACCTGACATAGCCTGTTAACCCCTGAACACTGAGAGAAACTCCTGAAATATAAAAGAAACCAAAACAATGCAAATGAATTAAATAAAATATTTTCTTAACACATGAACATAAATTCCGTCGCCATGATTCTTTTAATTTCACCCATAAAATTCGGGAAGATTTTCTGCCAAGACACTGAGAGAAATGGGCGACCAGAAATTCTAGAACACGTTGCTAGTTAGATAATAAATATTTTCTCAAATATTAAAACGCAATACTTGGCCAAGTTTTCTCCCCGGATATAATTCTAGAAATATTTTTATGGAAAAATACGTATTAGGAAACTCGAACCTGTCTTCACTGAGAGAAATAAAAATGAACTCGGCCACAAATAAAATGCTAAAATAAATACTTCTCGACTATTTCCACGCACACTGCAAAGAATAAAAAAGCTGGCCACGCATAAATACGTATTAGGAAACTCGAACCTGTCTTCACTGAGAGAAATAAAAACGAACTCGGCCCCAAATAAAATGCTAAAATAAATACTTCTCGACGAAAGCTGGCCACGCATAAATATATGTATTGCGAAATCCGATTCTTGTTCAGGGCAAGGCTTAGCCGGCCAAATACTGCAAAACGGCAGCGAGTGCTGAAGAAGGCACATCCGATGCCTAGATTTTAGCCTGAAGATTTTGCCTTAGAAAAGGTGTTCCATAATCGATCCCCTCTCTCGGTCTCCTTGTGGCGAGTTCCATGAGCCAGACCCAATACGCGTTACCGCTGACCCTTTTGCCAATACCGAATCAATTACTTTTCTCACTCAGTATCCCGGTGGCTGACACTCTACATCTCACGTCAGCCCACCGTTTCGTCAAAGACCTTTTTGTCCCAGACCTTTATAAATTTTTCTGTAAAGAGACCCTAGCGTGACTGAGTTTTATCCCATCCGTCGAAACTACCTTACAATTTTATGAAAATCGGACAACAATATTATATAGCTCCAATAGAAGCGATCGGTAAATGTAGAGAAAATGTAAAGCTGGGAATCGAATACTGTAACTGTCAAACTGTAAACATAATAAGTATAGGTAAAATGTTATGAAACTCTATTTTGTGTTTTCAGCTTTTTATTTATGCTATGTATAAATATACAACTTTAATATATTTTCTTTTATTATTATTTTTTTTAATTATTTAACCCGAATGGCTCGATTTTTAATGACCCAATTGCAATCTGCAAGGGTATACAAACTTCGGCGTGCCGAAGTTAGCTTCATTTCTTGTTTATATTTAACGAAGTGATACATTTAAAAAATCTATAAATATATTTTTTTTAAATCTCTTTCCGAGCGATATAATGTACATTTTTCGGCGCGGAGTTATGTCGCTTGAAAACGACAAGCGGAGATATGTCGTGCGGACTTATGTCGCTATGCCGGTAAGTTCACCATAGGAAATATATTTCTTGCAGTTTTTAGCAAAGCAGACAATATTGTGACACATTGTAACGACTAACCACTATACTTCAGTTGATAAGAGAGGGGGCAAGGGATTAAGTGCAGCGGCACTGAAAGAGCGGGAAAGCGTGAGATTAAGTAAATAACTATAACCGCAAAAAAACAAAACACGTCCGTTTACTTGGAAGGAAGAAATAGAATATTCCTAGCCATGTTACAGGTGACCAAAGAAGTGATCACCCCATGGCTCTACGCAATGTATACAGCTATATCCTATGATGGACCTCTCGGATTGTCTTCCTGCCCAAAGCAGGAAAGTGCAGCCATGTGAGCCTCAAGGATTACAGCCTCACCTCATTTCTATTTAAAACGCTAGAAAAACTGCTGGACTTATACATCAGAAAAGATGTAGGGAGATGCCTCCAGGAGGAAGCCAGGTGAACTACTTGCCTTTTCGAAGAACATCTTGACCTTCAAGGACCTCAAAACCCGCGCAAATATTCTATATCCAGAAATTTCCCGAATAACTAAGGGCCATGTTGGCCAATGCGTGGCCCCGTGAGGGCCGCCAGGACTAACCTAACCTGACCTGATATACTTGGAACTAGAATAATATACTATAGTGGACTATATATGTCGGAAAGTTGGTTGCTAAGTGCAAATTTGGAATGCTTGTTGCCTTGGCAACAGAATTATTGGGCATGCTCAGGTATTGGTAGCCCTGTAGGTGTCGCTGGCGCGCAGGCGCAATGACAGTTGAGTCGGTAACAGGAGAAGGACAGAAGACTGTCTGTTACTGAGTGAGGTCTGTTCGTCTGTCGCAACAATAGGAGAGTGTGAGAGAGACAGCTTGAGATTGTCTAGTAATGACGTCTGAGTGAAAAGTAAGAAAAGGTGAAAGGGCCACAGGAAAAGTGGCGTGATGACAGATACGATTTGACTGCGCAGGCGAACAGAATTCGCTGGCTCGACCACGGGTGAATTAAATAACGGTTATCTCCGACATATATTATAAACTAAACGGGTCTTCTTATTACGACTCCCGTTTTTTGTACCTTATTTCAGGCGGATGTCACTGTATTTCTCGTTGCACTAAAACTGCTGAATCAGCATGTGTGTATTTTCTGATTTAGCCAATCTACCATCAATGTACTGAGCTATATCCCGTCGAATTAAATTCCAATTGTTGTGCGGTATTCGAAACATGATTATCAGAAAGTGCCCAGTAAATATGTAGTATGAGACATGATTTCCCAATTCATTTCCGTTAGTTTGACCATAGTCCGGTTTCCGATTTCCGGCTGGAAATCATATAACTGCAAGGGTGGCATTTTTAGCACTCTACTCACACCTAACTACATTTGAGTGCCACCTACCACCAAGCATCAAAGTAAAAGATAAGCACCCACACTTTGTGTGCTAAGCACACCATCATTACGGAGCACACGCACTCAAAACGAATATCAGAGCAAGCAATCATTAAGAAACAACAACCAGATTAAAAAAAGGGTTATGCGTAAAACACACATTTATGACCTGGGTGTTTTGACGACACTCGGGTGTTTATGACGACATGATGTTGTACTTTGTTTTGTACTTGAACACTTGTTCGTGATCGAATTCAGTCGATCCTTGGTGTCTAAGAAAAATGTCAAAAAGACAAAAATACATACATGCCTATAAAATAGGTCTATAAATATATTTTAAATTTTATATTTCCTCAATTAAAATTAAAACAAAAAATTAAATAAATGTGGGAGTGATTTCACAGTATCACTTCCTACCACACGAATATGGACGACGCCCTGGACAACGAGAACGAGAAGACGACCCAAGGAAGAAAAACGGCAACGACGCAAAAAGACGACGACGACGATCGACAGGGACAGGCCCTGTCCCGAGCAACGACGAACAGGGAGAGGCCCTGTCCCGAGCAACGACGATCGGCAGGGAGAGGCCCCGTGCCGAAGAAGACGAACTACGAGAGGCCCCGTATCGAAGAAGACGAACAGGGAGAGGCCCTGTCCCGAAGACGACGAACAGGGAGAGGCCCCGTCCTGAGCAACGACGAGCAGTACGAGAGGCCCCGTCCCGAGAGAAGACAGGCAGTACAAAAAGCCCTCTGCCGAGAGGGTGAGGGAAGAGTTCTGCACAAGTGAAGACGGGAGTAAGACGTATGTATATATCCAACGACGACGATTATTGAAGCTGAACAAATAAACTTTTGTGTTAACCTAAATTGAAGTTCAATTATTGAACTTAATATCAATCATATACTTCTAAATAAAACAATAACTATAAATAAAAACCCCCACATAAATTAAATTAAAAATAAGTGTCTATAACAATTAATTTTATGAAACAAAATTTAAGTATTTCTTTTCTAACAAATCTTTAAATGTTACTACCATTTCACTCTTCTTGTTCGGCCAACGAGTGATCTCGCTAGTGCACATGCCGTCCCTCCCTACCCCTCTACGTAGCGTCTGTCCCATAATGGGTGGCTACGTGATCTGCGTCTGTGAAATATAGGTCGGCAGAAGATCAAGCCTGGCAGCAGGCTCAGCAGTCTGATGGCCCAATCCCCACCACTCGGGCCATTTCCAGCGCTGAAGAGGATACGACGATCTCACGGACTCAGCCAAGAGGGGCAGAGACCTGAAGGCCTAGTCGGTAGTAGATATGTCTCCAGGCAGAGGCGAGCTCCTCCAATCTAGGCCAAGAAAAGAAGGCAGACTCGCAGAGCACGCAGAGAATGGAGACAGTGAGCCCTCCAGGCAGAGGAGCCGGTTCCGGAGAGGCCAACTATCGACCCGGCAGCAATGGCAGATTGGTCAGGAACGGAGGTGCTGGGGACGGCATGCAATGGTTTCAGTACTCCAGAGCAGCGCAAGACTTGCTGCTGAAGACGTGCGTATCCTCAGCGAACCATATAAGGCAGGGGGGATCTGAGTGGGCCAAGGACCTTACCGGCAAGGTGGTCCTTAGGCTCTGCGAAGATAAGAAGCGGCCAATGTCCAGCGTTCTTGCTGCCGATGGATTCGTGAGGGCGGATTGTATCTATAGCCGCTACCTGACTCCAAGCCTTCCGCTGGGAGCTTTCTGCCGGATCGTGGACGCCCTGAGCTGCGATGTACGCGGGAGCTCCAGCGTGATCATTTGAGGCGATTTCAACGCCTCCCATTCCCCAGGGATGGGGATCCACCATAACCAACGCCAGAGGACGGGCGGTGCTGGTGAACGACGAAGCGCGGCACACCTTTCCCAGAGCATGAGCAGCCTTTATTATAGACCTGCCTTTGCCAGCACTGCAATCTCTCATAATGCTGGAACCGACCATAAAGCAATTCTGTGCTTCGTGGGAGCACCCACCAAAGCGGACCGACCGGACACGCTACCCAAGCATTCGCCGGCGCGCTGTATGGTATGGCAGCGGGTGGGGCTACCGAGACGGCGAATAGAGTCGCAGCCCTGGTGGAGCATACCTGCGACCAGAATATGCGGCAAAGAGAGGCATTTCGGAATAACCAGAAGCATATGTTCCGGTGGAGCGACTTGACACCCAGTCCAGTTGCCTTCGCGCTTGAAGGCAAATGACCCGGGCACGCGGCTCCACTCGGGTCGCCGAAAAACGGTAATCAGAGATGCGAAGGGGGACTGCTTCCTGCGTCTCTGCGATGAGGCGGAAAACAACCCCTGGGGTGGTGCCTACAATTGGTACTGATGCTGGCCAGGATACTGATGCTGGCCATCGCGCTTCATCCGAAGGAGTTCGCCAGCATGTAATCGAAGTGCCTCGAGGAGGGTACCTTTTCCGAGAGGTGGAAGAGGTAAAAGCTTTTGTTACTGGCCAAGGCGGGCAAACCGCAGGGGAGGCTATCCTCCTTTCTGCCTTACCAACACTACTGGCAAGGTTCTCGAGAAGGTAATAGCAGCAAGGCCAAATGCCGCCATCGAGGGTGCCGGTGGCCTCTCTCCGAGCCACTTCGGCTTTAGGAAAGGGAAGTCGACGGTAGACGCCATCGAGACGGTGATAGAGATAGCGGAAACGGCGATCGCAGGAACAAGGTGGAAAGGGGGTTTCAATAACTACTGCCTAGTGGTAACACTAGATATAACGAATGCCTTCAACACCTTCTTTGGCTTCGCCGACGACGTAGCTGTGGTAGTAGTTGCTAAGGGGCGCACGGCTGCGGAGGAGAAAGCGACCGGAGCGATCAGTGTGATCGAGGCGTGGCTCTCGAGCGCTGGTCTGGAGTTAGCCGCACATAAGACGGAGGCGGTCCTGATCTCGAACCGAAAAGTGGTGGAAACGGCTGAGGTCCTGGTCGGCGGAACGGTGATCAAGTCGCAAAGGGCTATAAATTACCTGGGTGTTCTTGACACCAGGTTATCTTTTAAGGAGCACTTCCTGTACGGTCAAAAGAAGGTCAGCGGGACTGCAGGTGCACTCTCTTGGTTGCTGCTAAGCAGAAGAGGACTCAAGCAGAACATCAGAAGGCTGATGACAAGCGTTGTCACCTCCAAACTGCTGTATGTGGCGTTGTGGGTTGAGTCTGCGAAAACGAAGTCGTACATGAGTGGGATAGAGTCCACCTATCGACTATGTGCCATCCGTGTTGCGAGCGCCTTCCGAACGATTTCGGACAAGGCAGTGGTGGTGCTAGCCACCCCGTTCCTTTGAGGGAGCATTGCACAGCGCGGTCTGAAAAGCGCGGCCAGGAGAAAGGGCTACGAGACATGGCAGGCCAAAGGACGATGGACGCAGAGGCTGATCTCCAATATCGAAACCTGGGTCGATCGGAAGCACGGTCAGGTAGACTTCTACCTAACACAGGTGCTAAGCGGACATTGCTGCTTCCGTAGCTACCTTAAGAGGTTCGGCCACGACACAGATGAGGGCTGTCCGGATTGCGGATACTGTATAACTGAGGATGCGAGACATGTCTTCTTCGAGTGTCGCGGATTCGACGAGGAAAGGGACGGGCCCGTGCCCCGTCAATACTCCGTCAATTCACATTTATTAGTTATGTAGATTTGTTAGTTGTCAATTAAACGAATATATTAAGTATTAACTTATTAAACTCTTTGAAGAATTCATTTACGCCCTTTTTTCTGTTGCCTTATGCCCTTTTTTCTGTTAAATAATTATGGTTGTATTTATGGAGGAGATTCTTGATTTTTGCTGAGACCCATTGATAATGTAAGTACGATAATACAACATTTTAAAAAAATTTCCCAAATGTTTTAGCTATAATTTCTTAATTTTTCAAACCGAAGAAACATGCGCGTCAAGGTTAAATGCGCTTTCTCTTCATTTATTATTCGGTTTCTCTTATTGTGGCTCTTCTCTCTGGCGTTCTTGCTCTACGGAATTATGAATAATTAAGGCAGACGATCTCATTGCCAAAATAAATTTTTAATGCGGATCAACGTCAAGCGGGCAAATTGCACAGGAACAACAACAGCAGCAACAACTAAATCAGCAGCAACAACTACAACACCTGCAACAACAAATGCTTCTGCCGCACTTTCCAAATTTTTTAAACATAACTTCGCAACAGCTTTAGCCGCAGCCGAAACCACCTACTACCAGAGCCGAAGACACAACAGCAAAAATCTTGAACAAATAATAAATCTAACAACAGCTTTATAATAATGACAAACAAAATAATAACAATAAATAAAAGTTAATTTCTTTTTGTTATGTTGTTAGTGGTTTTTTATTTTAACGGGAGAGAAAGAGAAAGACAAGGAGAAAGAATCTAATAGAAGAAAAGCTGGAAGCAAAATGTTGTTTTAATTATTATTTACGGTGACAAAAATGATTTTAATTCAAAAGAGTTTGTGTTGCTTTTTTTAGTGTGTCGCACTAATTTAAAATATTTATTTAATTTGCAAAATTAATATAGTTTAAAAGAGCTGGGGTGGGTTATTTCCAGTGTGACGCACAACATTGAACTATTTATTTATTGTGACAAAAATTATTATAATTCAAGAGTTAGACTGTGGTTTTTCAGTGTGGCGCACAAAATTGAACTATGTATTTACTTTGACAAAAATTATTATAATTCAAAAGATACAAATTAAATTTATTTATTTACTTCGACAAACACTATTTTAACTTAAAAAAGTTTTGTTGGGTTTCTTTAAAAACATAAATAAAATATGTAAAGAGAGAGAGAGAGAGAGCGAGAAAGAGGGAGAGAGATCGAGAGAGAAAGAGGGAGAGAGATCGAGAGAGAAAGAGGGAGAGAGAGAGAGAGAGAAAGAGGGAGAGAGAGAGAAAGAGGGACAGAGAGAGAGAGAGAAAGAGGGAGAGAGATAAAGAGGGGGAGAGAGAGAGACAGAAAATATAGTAAAGATGGAGAGGGAGAGGAAGAGAGAGAGAGAGACAGAAAAAGAGAGAGAGAGAGAGAGAAAGAGGGAGAGATAGAGAGAAAGAGGGAGAGATAGAGAGAGAAAGAGGGAGATAGAGAGAGAAAGAGGGAGAGATAGAGAGAGAATGAGGGAGAGATAGAGAGAGAAAGAGGGAGAGATAGAGAGAGAAAGAGGGAGAGATAGAGAGAGAAAGAGGGAGAGATAGAGAGAGAAAGAGGTAGAGGGAGAGAGAGACAGGCGATATACTGATATACAAACCTATCTACACGCCAAATAAATATATCTACATCCACCCCAAGCAAAGCTGCGGACACCATTCTAGTGTTATTATTAATGTCGAATATCTTAAGAATGGTTTGTCAAAGTTTTACATCGAAAATTAAATAAGTTATGCTTAGGTGATCGGAACTCGTTGGTGTTCAATGTATGAGTAAAGAGTAAGAGTAAGAGTAAGTAAAGAGAAGTTTAAAGAGTTCTACTGAAAAGAGCTTTTTTGAAAGTCGGTTTACACGATAACCGAAAATCTAATGAATCAATCTTTTTCAATTTTTTTCTGTAACAAATTCTACGAAAATTGTATTTATTTAGTTACCTGTATTATATTTAGACGATATTCAATAACATTTATTTTTCCATCAGAGCCGTTTAACACTGAAAAAATATGCTCTAATAACTCCTTTATTATAATCCAATCAGAGCATTTCATAGATATCAGTTTTAATGATTCAAGTGACTCCCGCCGTGCTGTATCCGCGTTACTGTATAAATTTTTTATTAGCACGGATCCCATTTTCTGGGCATAGGGGCTGCAGTCAAAATTAACCATGTCAAATATTAGCCCAATACTTTCAAGCGTATTTTCGGGACTGCGTAAAATTGACCTTTGCAAAGGGGGATATATAAATGAATCAAATTCAGATTCTGTAAGCGATTCCAATAAAGGACGACATGCCTTAATTAAAGCCTTATCCGGTTTATATTTGGATGAAACCATACTCTTGACGAAGTATTCTGATAGCTTTTCCGTATATTTCTTTAAAATTAATGACTGATCGTTTTTTAACTCAAACTGAACCATAGTCATTAAAATAATAGTAATGTTGGTCGTAGCTTCCATTTGAAATATTGTGTCCAAGGTTTCATTAAAAATCGTTTTATTCTCCCATAATTCATATAATATTTTAGTTCTTGCATCTTTAATTCGTTGGTATGAAGATAGTAAAGTTATTTGGAATAATAATGATTGATATTCAATTAGCCTTTTTTTTTCTGTCTTGTAGATATTAGAATCGCGATTTGCTGACTTTTCTATGAGACAAATCCATCCCAAGACTATAAGAGCCGACTTGCAAGTCTTTTGAGGTGAAACACCTGCAAATTCTTTGAATAAAATGGCTTTAAAGACGTTTAGCAAATGTTCTATGGTTAAATCATGATGAACGCTTAAGAGATCCACTATGAGGTCTCGAACTATTCGTTGAGATTGGAAATCCTTGTATTTGGTTATAGTGGTTGCAATTACTTTACATATGCCTCGTATTATTGCTGAAGTTATACCTAAAATAAAAGAAAAAAATATTATTAATATAAATAATTAAATATTCGTTTTCTGTACGTTAAATGAGTCTTCAAAACATTTAAGAAATTTTCCCAAACAAGATATTTTTTAAGTAGTAACTAGCGCACATAAAAAAAGTCTGAACACAAGGATGTTTTTTTTCTTTCTTGAAGTCGATGAGAAACCAACCTTACCTTCGCCCAAGCGTTGAATAAGAGAACATTAAATTACCGCTTTTAGCGCCGCTGTATAAAAAAAAGGATCCAGTAGAAAATACTCCACAACGTAAAAGGAAATGCAGAAATTGGGGGTCGAAAAAATTACATTGGACATTGGAGCGCCTGGTACTAACATTAGCTTAGCCTATGGGCCTGCTGCCTGCTCGGAGGCTCATAACTCTTAAAATATTACGTATCTTGATTCGCATTTTTAGTATGATATTCTAGACACTTGTATCTATAAAAAAAAGAAAATATTTTTTGTTTACAAAACTAATCAGAATGGACTCTTAAGCATATACTCGTTGGTGGCAAACTGGGAAGTGACAAGTGAAACTGTCATAAGTTTGCAATTAGAGCTATTAAGATCCGATTGTAAATCTTACTGGGAAGAGCTGTCCTTATGCTACAAGCATTGGATAACGCCGTAATCGTATATAAATACTCTAAAGTTCGTTATAACAAACGGAAGGTCATTGATAAACAATGTAAATGGCCTTGTGCCGTGGTGGCTACGTTGTGGAACGCCAGATGTGACACTGAAGTAATTGGATAGAGCATTTTAAATTAAAACCTTTAAAGTCCTTTTACTCTATTAACTCAAAACGGTGTTTCCCATAAATGGGCTCTTCAGCAGATAGAGGACGTAAGAACAATTTAAATAGACTAAGCTAACTGGAAATTATAATTTAACACAGATAAATTCATCTGTAAGTTCCTCAATAAGAACTAATTCGGAAATATCGTTGGAGTCAACGACAATTAACACGGCACCTCCTCTCTGAGAAAGATGGCCAAATCTATAAATAATGTACTTACGCTAACAAATGCTGCCCGGCTTTAACCGGGTCTTAGTAAGCGAAACCAAAACTTTCAGAATACAATTCCGTAGCTTGCTGCGTAAGCTTCTATTATTCTGATAGAAATATTGGAGGGAACTGGTTTGGTTTGGGAAGGGCAGGTGCCACGTCTTACCACTATAAAGTGCCAAAAGTAATCAGACTTTGAACGAGATACTTATCTTAAACAATGAGATGTCTCTGGCGCACGAAAATTAAATTTATCCTCCTTCACATTTACGACATACTATATAGACAAGTACATTTTCCGATGCGATTCGAACAGCTGTAACGCATTATCAATTTCAGCTGGTAATTCGGGCATTTTTTGACCCTGGGCAATTATAATTTTAGAAGTCTGCGGTGTCAAAGATTGGACACCGCAGCGGACTCCATGTTAACTACTGGCGAAGCTGTTACCGTTTACACCTCGGTTGCTGAGGCGAATTTTTTGGGCTTTGGTGACTCGACTAATAGCTTCATACTGTTAAATTTAATGTCCAGAGCTGTGAACAGGTCATTCGCTTCTAAAAAATTAACCATAAATTCTTTTCATACGCTTCTGATCTGGCGTATGACTGATAACATTTCCTTCTCAACAGCAATAATGTATCCATTTTTACTGTGAAATTACATCATTGACACTGCCCGTCAAATCGATGCATTTGGCATGCACCACCCAATCGCACAGCCAGTAACGTAGACTTGACTAAATTGCACGTAGCACTAAATTAAACGTGTTTATTAAGAGGGTTGACCCATGTGACGGCCATTTTTCTATTTAAATTCTTTTTTGACTATGACTTTGCAATTTGAATTTTTTGTACCAGTATTAATCAAAGTATAATAAAATATTTTATAACATTATTTTAAGTTAACATATTGTACAATTTTTGAGATACAGAGTGCCAAAATACTAAACTAAAAAATAAATATGTAAAGGTGTCATGGTCAACAAGATTCTGGCAAACAGGCAAGATCGATTTAAAAAATTTAAATGTAATTATGATCTGGATGAATACGGACATGATATAGACTAGGATACTTTAAAAATATTAAAAGAAAATATTTGAGGTGCCTTTGAAATTTTTGTTTTTTCGACAGAGAGAGAAAGAGAAAAAAAAACTTTACCTATTCAAAATACAGTGAGCCACAATTTTTATGATCACAAAAGTATTCGTTTCTGGTTATTTTTTTTCCGTTTTTTTATGGGTTAGTGCAATTTTTTAGCTCAGAGAATCCAGGTTCCGATTTTTTTTTTTTTCGAAATTTGAAGGCTGGAATCGTTTGCCCATTTTTTTTTTCCCCCCCACGTCCAGTTTGGAAGATATACAACTTCGAAAGAGTTCAACAATTTTCGAAAATCAAAAAATTGACTTTTTTCACATTTTTTTTTGGAAATCGCAAAAACTTAAGAATTTTGAAATTTTTTAAACTTTAGGAAATATGAAACATTAAAAATTTGCTCCGCTTTACCAAAGAAATAATGTATTGCATACCTCAGAAACGGAATATAAATACAGTATGTCAACAAAGTGTTTTGACAATGAAAAGTGTTTTGATTTTTTATGTTTGCATGCCAAAAAAAGGAAGTTATCAGCGTTTTTAAATATTTTAAAAATTGTATTTCGATTCTGTGGGTAAGTAAGTACTAATTTATGAGAAAAAATAACAACATTTCATTTGGTAACCGTCTTAAAAAAAAAAAAAACAAATAACATTCAGATTTCATACTGTCAAGAAAGTGTTTTGACATTAGCGGCAAAATAGTTTTAGGACAGCTCCCATTGGAATTGAGCTTTGGTTTTTTTTTCTCCTCTTAGCCTTTGCGTTCCTAATCATTTGTCAATCAATTTCGGCGCGACAAGTTCTATCAAGATTAAACAAAAATGCCTGGAAAGAGAACTTCGCACGATGTTGCACAACTGGTTTATTATAACCACCAGATCGGGAAAAAACGTCCAGGAACTGTGTGAAATGTTCTCCGTATTACGGCAGACAATATGCAGCATCCTAAATAGACCAAACAAGGAGAATCGACTGGGTCCCAAGCCTTGAACAGGACGGCCTAGCAAAATTCCAGAGAGAGATGAGCGAAAATTGCTAAGGGAACTGGCCAAAATACCTCATGTTTCGCTCAGATCCATAGCAAGCGATGTTAAGGACACAAGTAATATAAATGTTTCTCACGAAACCGTCCGAA
>VNJY01008756.1:0-48197 GCA_008042715.1 Drosophila bocki | reverse complement strand
TCACAGCGCGAAATGTACAAAAAATCAAACGGCCGGCTGCGCACTGTTTGTATGTATGTTTGTGTGTTTGTGACCGAATGCCCGCAAACGACAGCAAACAAGCGTTTTGTTTAAACGATATTAAACAATTCCGAAACCGAAATACAGACTCCGATAAAGATCACGTCGGGGTCACCAAAATGTTTGTGGGGAAGACAACGAATATGCCACCCTTTGGTTTATAATAAAAACGCACGATAGGTAATTTAATATAAGCCGTGTTTAATGTGTTTGTTTTATCGGAGCTGCAGAGTGAGTGTATACAAAGCTTGGCTTCAGAATATATATGTTTATGGGATAACAAATGTAGTTTGGCTGATAGATAACGCGACAGCTTTAGCGAGATAAGAAAAGAGCAGAAAAGAGAAAACATAAGAGCGCTGCAGGTGCAGCGGTACACCTATGCGCGCGTGACTAGGCGCTGGCGATCTGCTCCGAACAGAAATTATAAAAATAATTTTTTTTAATTATATAATATATAAAATATAATTTTAAAGGAGATTTGATTTTTCAAAGAAGGATGAAAAGAATTAGTACTTAGAACTTAGTACTTAATAGTACATTTAAAATAAATGAATCATTATTTTGGAAATAGGTCGTTTGAAATAAGTACATATGTATGTATGTATATATTCGCTTTGGTTGAACTGCATGCCTGAATTCGAATCTATAGAATTGCATTTTAATATTTCCAGAATCACAAACATTTTGAGTTTATTTATAATAATAGAGCGGTAAATGTATGTATATCTGATAGAACAAAAGGTCTATTGTTCTATCAGATATACATAAATGAAAACTGATAGCAATTATTATAATTTGGTTTTACTTGAACTATTTACTACTATTTTGTCTATTAAAATAGCTTCATATTTTGTACATTTAAAATTTAATGTAAAAATAATATATAAAAAATTTTAAACCCTTTTTACCCCATTTATTTTTCGCCTGTGCATGAGAACGAGATTGTTGTTTATCTTTTGTTTACACATTCGAATTTCGAATTAACACACTGAGGACTCAGTTGTCGAGAGAAAAACAAACGAAAGCTAGTAGCGATCCGATCATAACAATTTAATAAAGAACAACAAATGCATTAGGCCAACGCGTGCGACAGATTTATGGCCAAAACAAAGTTCGAGAGCTGGCCGAATGCCCTCTCCAAGAACGGAAACCCCCTCATTATATATATCGTTGCCAGGCGGCCATCAAATCGGTTATAGAACTTTTGATGACAATTCTGTTTTTCTAACGATGCTTTGGGATTTGTGGGGGAGATTCGGAGGATGCCCCCTTAGTCACGTCGGACTCTCGGCGGGTGGCAACAGACTGATGCTGTTCAACTGATAAGTTCCCAATGGAAACTATGGAATATTAATTAAAATCTTTGTTAAAACTAAAGAGCTATCTCTTATCTACAATATGCTATTGAAATGCAACAAACGTTCTCGTATCTAAGGAAAAATAAACAAACAATTTATGGATAACCTTATTTGTTTGCAAATAGATACACAAACAGTAAAACCTCTTTAAGGAAGACTTTGTATTACATACAAAATTTAAGAAGTGTAAGTGCCTTAATTGTTTAAATTTATTTATACATTTTTAAAAATATGTAAATTTTTTGGAATTAAAATTTCAGTTTTCTCTTGACAATTGATCTTATCAAAGCACCACTGCTTATTTTCCGTGCATGAAGTGCATGTAAATGTGAGCGTAGCTGTATCTGTGTATGTATGTATCTATGTTACTGTTTGCCAATGCTTGTTGTTTTTGTTTGTGAAGCGAGGAACGGTGGATGTTTGGATGGCGTTACGGCAGGGTAAAAGTGGGAGGAGGTGAGAGAGCAAGCACAACAAAACCAAAGTCATGTACACGTGCTCGGTGCGTGATAATCACGCACTGGCCGAGTGAGTGAGCGAAAGAGAAGGACTGATGGCCGAGTGAGTGACAGAGAGGGACTGATGGCGGCCAGCTGACTGAAGGCAAAGCTCTCTCGGCCTCGTTCTTTCCACCCTCGCTCTTTCAGCTTCTCGCTCTTTTTCTCTCTCTGCTGGAGGAATAAATGCATAAAACAAAGATAGAAATGAGCATCTCCTTTGTGCGTGCGGCTTTGTTGTTGTTCTTTGTTTTACCGCTCACAACAACGCATAAATAAACAACCGCTATAAATACGCGCTCGCATTTACGCAGTTACATTTTACAGATTCATATTCGCATCCTGCCGAAAATGTATCTTTTTTGGGGTTTTAAACAATACAAGATATAGCGAACTTGAAGGGGTCTTATACACAGGAAAAATATCACAGAGTTTAATAATCTACAAGGAACTTTAGAATTTAATTTTATATGAACAAATTCTAGAAAATGTAATGGATCAAAACAGTAAAAAACCAATCTATAAATGTACCTATAGTAATTATATAGCTTTTTTTATTACCTTGTTTTCTATTCAGAATATTGTAATAAAGAAATGTAGAAAATATGCCAAGCTAACCATCTATAGTATCCCGGACTCTACACACTCTGTTCAGCTTTAAGTTTATACAGATAACTACCATATAATATAGGGGACAAGCTTAGTGGGGCGAACATCTGGGCGAAGGAAAAAGCGAAAGTGCCATAAAGATTCGAACAGCGAAATTCGCGAAAGCCATAATTAAAAACAATATTTGTCTCCAATTAAATGCTGGGTGCCCAATTAAAAGGCGGGTTCGCATATGGCCGATCTCCGATCTCCTCATCACGATCAAAAGATCAGTAATCGAGCAAATATCTACTGAATTATTTATTTATTTGTTATTCTGTGGTGCTGCGCTGGAATTGAAAACATATTCGTTTGGTCAATTCCAGTCAATTGTATTTAATGATGGAATCAATCAAGTCTAATGACGGATTGGCAATGCAAATTTCTGTATATGAGGCTGTCGCGCCAAAAAAATGTGGACCACTGTCGACAATCGGCCCATTATGCAGCAATAAGGCATTAAATTTTATTATAATCGCTGGCGACTAACCGGAGTGAACTCTACTGCTGGATCGGAAGGGGGAATCCGAATCGCGCTATATTTAGTCCCTTTGTGCGAATGCGATTAATGCCTCGATCACAATCGATTGAGATTTGAGATCTTACTTTGTATTTGTTTTTCCTCGTCTCTGATTTTCTTGTTCTTTCCATTGATACTAATTTACAATCCTTGATTGTGTTATAATGGGGTACAAAATATATATAAAGCGTATCTGGAGTGTAAATATAGCCATAAATTAGTGCTCGCCACACCCAGATTTTAGTTAGAAGCTGTCAAGAGTCATCAATCATATTTGGCCTACCCCAAACCTTCAGGGAAACTGTGGATTTCAATGCATCCGATGGATACAGAAAACTCTGGTAACAGGTACACCACTAGCTAACATGGGCAACACAAATCTCCGGGTGCTGATAAGAATGTGCTTCACGGGAGCCTATGTTTTGATACTTGTGAAGACACAAAAACAAGCCCATTGATTTACGGGCCACTCGACAGAGTTTGGATGGCCCCCATAAGAGCTGTTTACACTCGGTGGTTTCTAGAGCAGTCATGGGTCCACGACATGGTTGAGAGGGGAAGCCACACAGCAGCGCTTATAAAGGATAATCAAACATTTGCGGTGTGTATCTCGGCAGACGCCCCATTTAAATCCGAGAGCTCGAATTACGCATCAGAAAGGTGGACACAATGGACGCCGGAAAAGCTGTACCCCACAAGGAAGTTGGCCCCCAAGAAAATGGCAACGTACACCACACGCCAAGGGGGGAGTTGCGTAATACAATGGATTTGCTTGCGACTTACCTTTGTAAAAAAGTTAAAAGCGTAGCGTATCAAAAACACACCCGCAGTTGACTATCAAAATATTGTTACTTGTTAATGTTAACTTTAATAGTTAGTTAATTCAAACGCCTAAGCAGCGCTGCTTTTGACTGTTTTTATTTTTCTGGAGGAGCACCGCAGCCGCACGGCGTACAGCAGGATACGTTTGACTTTGAAGTCTCCTTTGCCGAATCTGAAATAAAGGCACGGTTTAAGTGTAAATACGAGATCTGAGTGTGCGCAGTTTTTGCCTTTGTTGTCGCAAGACAGAAGGAAGGAAAGAGTGCTCCTTTGTTGTTGAGGAACTGGTTCATTTTATAATATAATTTTTTAATTTGAATTTTCTTACAAAACTACCAATTCCTATCCAGACGTTTGCAGTAGGCTTTTTTGTAAATTTAAAAAAGCGTTTCAATATGATGCGCGCCTAAAAAATATATATCGCACCTAAAAGTATGCAACTATCGAGATATCAATTATCTTATTAAAAATTTACGCACTTTTTTATTTTACATGCATTCCGAACGCCTTCATTTGTTTATAATTCTTAATATTTATAATTTTCTTCAAAATTTCCCTGATTGGAATCGCTTATTCTGGTTATTCGGTTGCAAAAGCAGCGTAAAATTAAAATATTTGCATGCTAAATAGAATTCTAACGTTAAAATTGCAGTATAAAAATAAATAAACAGCTTTAAAGTAACGGAGCATTAAATTTAAAAAGAAAAAGTAGGCTGCCAGTGTGATGAACGCGAAGTCTGGCAACGATGTTTCGAAAACATCGATGAACCTCAAGCTTTTTTCTGTAATCGATGATATCGTTTGGATTTTACATAGCCGAATTGGGAATTCGACCACATTGCTACATTTGACACCGTATGTAAGTAAAACTCACATTTGACAATTTACGTTAACCGCTAAGCCAAATCTGGCCACACTTTCCAGCTCCACTAATTTTAATTTGTTGAAATAAAAATCAAACGCGCAGTAGATATCAACAAGTGATCAACATGTCGAGCGAAGGAGCCAAGACTTTCACGCGGGCCGAGGTCGCCAAGCACAACACGAACAAGGACACCTGGCTGCTCATCCACAACAACATCTACGACGTCACCGCCTTCCTGAACGAGGTGAGAGGGACAGGGAAAGGGAGAGAGTGTGGGACACGTTGGACACAAAGCGCCGCACCTAATGGGGGTCATTCGGGTGTTATCTTGCTTCTATTACTGCGATGACGACGGCGTGCCCAAAGCCACTGGCACGTACACCCTGCTGGCGGCCCCCGATCCCCGAACTGCACCTGAGTGCTCGCCGCAGAGTGGCTGCCATTAGACCTGTACTTTGACCCGCGTACTCTGGCTGACCTGCGTCTGAATTTCTCCACTGTTCGCTCTCCGCAGAAATGTCGAAATCCGAACTTTTGAAATCGCTCAAAAAAAGACCGTCGTCTGGCGAAACTATCCATCGATTTGCATATGTCAAGTGTTAAGCAAAAAGCGCGTTCCCATTTGCATCTCATTGGATTTGTGTTTGCCCTGGGACTACTTGGATTCTTATGCAAGTGCACTGCCGGAAAGGCTCCGCTTCTCTACTCCAGTGGGAGTCGCTTCACCTCACCCTCATGCGGCAGTTGGGTGGGCGTGGAACATGTGCTATCTGTAGTGTTGACTACTCTTATAAGATAAGCCCGGCGAAAACATTGTTCTAACGATGACGCTGCACTTTGCATGCCATCGAAATAACAATAGTGAGGGTGACCAAGCGGCTCACTTATATTTCCATTCCAAAGTTTGAGTCTCCCTATCGCTCAAGCCGATCCAGACCATGTTTAAAACATGCTGTTCATTATCAGATCCACTGCATTTCGAGCGCTGTATATATGTATCCTCGGTGCCTTTTCTGATATTGCGTAGTAACACTTCCCAGCATCAGGCTCTGAATATTTTTGGGTACAATTTGACTTGCAGATTCATTTGTCTAACTTTGTTTAAAGCTTTGAGATGACTTTGAAAATTTCAAACCAATTAAACTGTGATTACTTGCTTGTCTATAAAGATAATTACATTATACATGGCATACTAGTCGCTTTAATTTGATAACGAAAAGTATATACTATACAAAGTTATTAACAGATAGTAATATGAACAGTATACATAAAAGTAAAAGGTTAATGGAGCTATGAATATAGTAAAAATGCAATTAAAAAACTAATTTTCTAAACTCGTAAAATTCTTGTTGAAAAATAACTATGCAATCCACCAAAACTTTGGTGAAAATGATAATTGCTTATCTTGAAAAGCTACCCCAGAAAGAAAGCTAGTTATTTTAAGAAACAATAAGTAGGTGGGTTAATAAGATAATTATAAGTAGTTGCAATATAATGTGACTTGACAAAAAACAAAAAAGCTTAATAACATTCTAAGTTGCAATTTAATATGACTATGAAAATCTAGAAAGCATATTATCATTCTGAATAAAACATATAGTTGTAATAGGACTGATTAGTTAGACCAAAGATAATATAAAAGAAAATCTACAAAATAAGAAGATACATTGAAATCGTATGCAGTTACGCATCTTTTCATTTGTATTGTATTTGCTTAAACCAATATATTTTTGTGAATTGAATTTTCATTCCCATTAAATATATAAAATATTTAATAAAACGTATAATAATCCTATAAACCTGTAACAAAGTCGGATCATCAAGATATTCAAGAGTTGCCAAGAAAACTTTACAAAATCGTTCTATCTTTTTTCGATTCCTCTGACGTTTCACAACCCAGAATATATAGTTTTGCGGACAATTAGATTTACATATAGCGGATATTTTATAAAGTACTCAAGACTTCGGACCTGAGCTAAGCTGATTGTTAAACCATACAATTCAGGGTCAGCCGTGGGTATTAGCATTTCTTCAATTGTGCAGGAGAATTCAGTGATTTATGCGAATATTTAGTTACGTTCCATTCTTTGCAGCATCCCGGCGGCGAGGAGGTGCTGATCGAGCAGGCCGGCAAGGATGCCACAGAGAACTTCGAGGATGTTGGCCACAGCAACGATGCCCGCGACATGATGAAGAAGTACAAGATTGGCGAGCTGGTGGAAAGCGAAAGGACCAGTGTGGCCCAAAAGTCGGAGCCCACCTGGAGCACGGAGACGCAGAATGAGGAGAGCTCCGTAAAGTCTTGGCTGCTGCCCTTGGTGCTCTGCCTGGTGGCCACGCTCTTTTACAAGTTCTTCTTCGGTGCTGCCAAACAGTAGTGAATCCAAACGAGGCCCAGCCTCCTCCGCTCTGGAGCCCATTAGTTAAAGCTCAAAAGTCACTGGCCCGGAGAGAGGTTGGAGGAGGAGGATGAGGAGTAACGGAGCGGTGGCGATTTTAATAGTAAATTTGTGCTAAGTTTTAATGTTACATTTTGGCATTTGGCATTTTTTTTGTACACAACCCTCTCTCTAGCCATGTAATTCCTTCAGACGGCGGGGCTAGAGTTCTGTTTCCCAGTTGATATTCCAACATTTAGAGGCACGAGACATGTATGTACATTAAACATATTTCCAAACAAAAGTATCGAAAATATTTTGTTATTTCCATCAGTTTGTGGCTTTTGTTTTGTTGCTATTTACACTCGGTCAAAATTTTTTAGGGCAAGCACGATCAGAAATGGCCAAATTCATCCAGATGGCGATAATGCTGGGGAGCTCAAAGCTAAGTCACGGCGCCTTTGGATTCGATGAGAGCTCCCAGGGCTCGGCGGAGCCGGTGCCGCTGATGAAACGAGAGCTGCCCACCCGCAAGATGTGCCTGGAGGCCTTTAAGCGCACCCAATACGACATCTTGATTATTGGCGGCGGCGCTGTGGGTTCTGGCTGTGCCTTGGATGCTGCCACGCGTGGCCTTAAGACGGCCCTGGTCGAAGCCGAAGACTTTGGCAGTGGCACATCCTCAAAGTCGAGCAAGTTGCTGCATGGGGGTTTGAGGGACTTGGAGCAGGCCATATCGCATCTGGATGTTGCTGCTTTTAGGCGAGTTCGTTGCTCTCTTAGGGAGCGCAGCAACATCGGTTACCTGGCCCCGCACCTCAGCCAGATGATGCCCATTTTGCTACCTGTCCGCAACTGGTGGGAGGCGCCCCTGTACTACATGAAACTGAAGATGTATCACCTAATGGCGCCCAAGGGCACCAAGAGCTTCCGGTATCTCAGTGCCGACGAGGCTCTCGAAGTTTTTCCCCTGATGAGGCGACAGGAGCTATTTGGTGCCTTTGTCATTTATGAGGCCCAGCACGATGATGCCAGGATGTGTCTCTCGCTGGCCCTGACAGCCGCTAGGTATGGTGCTGATATCTGCAACCACATGAAGGTGGTGCGGTTGCTCAAGAACCGGGAGGGCAATGTAGCGGGCGCAGAGGCGGTGGATCAACTGTCGGGCAAGAAGTACCAAATTCGAGCCAAGGTTGTGGTCAATGCCACGGGACATATGAGCGATGTTGTGCGGCGACTGGAGGATACAGAGGCCAAACCTCTGTGCACAAGCCGCTGGAACTCGATCATTGTGCTGCCGCGTTTCTATTGCCCGGAGCAAGTGGGTGTCTTCGATTCGCACACTCCCGATGGCCGATCAATATTCCTTCTGCCCTGGCAGGGTCACACGCTGGTCGGCACCAGCGATTTGCCTGGCCATTTGCCCGAGGAATTGCCTGCCCAACCCACCGAGTTGGATGTTCAGTACCTGTTGGAGGGCATCAAGCGCTTTGTGACCCCTGATTTCGATGTCCGGAGGTGCGATATACTTGCCGCTTGGGGTGGCTACAAACCTGTGCCCGTTCAGTCCGACATTTTCCAGCGCAAGAACTACGTGATCCATCTGGGACCCCGGCATATGCTGTCGGTGGTGGGCGGCAACTGGTCCTCCTTTCGGGCAATTTCCGAAATCGCTGTTAATGCGGCCATTAGCCAGGGGGAACTCTCACCGCTGAGCGATACTTCGGTGACGGCAATGTCCTGCCAGCTGGACGGAGCCAGCGGCTGGAGCCCGGATATGTTCATTCGTCTGGTGCAGGACTTTGGCATGGAGCGCGACGTGGCCGAGCATCTGTCAAATACATACGGCTCGAATGCCTTCAAGCTGGCCGCTTCCGCGGACAATAGCGGTTTGGGATGGCCCATTGTGGGCAAGCGGCTGCACTCGGAGTTCCCCTACATCGAGGCGGAGGTGAGGCAGGGCGTTCGGGACTTTGCCTGCACGCTGCAGGACATGGTGGCACGCCGGCTGCGAGTGGCCTTTCTCAATGTCCAGGTGGCTGAGCAGATACTGCCGCAGGTGGCCAACATCATGGCCCAGGAGCTGAACTGGACGAACGAGCAAAAAAACCAGCAGATCCTCGAGGCACGCTCCTTCCTAAACTCGCAGATGGGCAGCTTTCCCAAGGAGAATTCCCTGCATCAAAACATACCCATTAAGATGTCTGTGCGCCTTGTGAAAAAGTTTGCCACGCAATTTAATAGCCTGGATGACAACAACACTGGATACGTTTCAATCTCCGACTGTTGCAGGGCCATCAAAAATCTGGGCATAAAGGAGGTGCCTGTGGATCTGATGCACAATGTCCTCAGCGATATTGAATGTCATGCCCAGGGTAAGGTGAATCTGTACGAGTTTCTGCTACTCATGTCGGCCATTGTGCAGGGCGAGTCCACGTACCTGAACTACGCCCAGACGTGCATGGAGCTCAAGCAGGCTTCGGAGAACGGCAGCCTGCCCATAGAACGTTGCGGTGGCGGCCTGTAAAGTGTCTCAATTTGTATTTTTAATACATAAACCGTTTACCTCGTCCATTTTACACATTCAAGCAGAGGATCCCTTCGGGGGGATCCGCTCTCTTAACTCAATTTTATTTCGAGGGGGGACGAATCTTACAAACGGATGGGGCTTAGCATTCCTACTCCTTGGACTTTCCCTTGGGCTCGTAGGGTTTCATCAGATTCTCTGAGAAGGCCCGAATGCTGTCCGGACCGCGCACCTCCTTCTCCAGCAGCGGCAGCTTGGTCACATGGAAGTCCTCATACAAATCGGCAATCTGGTCTAGGTATTTCTCTTGGATTTTAAAGCGGGATGCACACATGCTGCACGAATCGTGCGAATTCTGCAGGAACAGCAGCTGGTTCACAATTATGTTGTGCACATCGATGCCGCACTTGGTTAGCTCCTGCACGAGGCGCTCCGTCTCGTACAGGGAGAAGAACTCGGCAATGCAGACGCACACAAATGTGGTTTGGTCCTGTGAAAGATACATAGGTTTAAAGGCAATTAAGCTAGTGGAATAACTTCTATACAATTACCGGATTCTTGAACTGCTCGTTAACCTGGCTGATCACGGCCATCATATCGTCCAGCTTCTGGGAGAGCGTGTCCGCATTTACATCGGCCATGCCCAGCATGGAGGCAAACTGTGTGAGAAGGGGCGCCACCTTCATCTTGAGCCGTAGCAGCTTGCCCAGGCCCTTCTCCACGACCTGGGGGAATGCGATCAGGCGAAGCGTATGTCCCGTGGGCGCTGTATCGAATACTACCACCGAAAAGTTCATGCCCTTGACCAGTTTCATCACCTCCGCATAGCTCATGGCCTCATCGATGCCGGGCAGGGCATTGATCATCTCCTGCATGACGCCCTTGCTCACACGCAGCGCCTCGTTGTCGCCCTCAAAGTACTCATCGGGCAGCTCATTAAGGCCAGCATTCGGATCGATTTCCATGGCGAACAGGTTGTCAATGCCATTGACCTGAAGGTTTAATAAAATGTGGATTAATAATAGGGTTCTTTCTGAGCCTTAAAACCCATACCTTTGTGGGCACCTTGGTGAACTTTTGATCAAAAGCATCCGAAATGTTGTGAGCCGGATCTGTGGATATAATGAGCACCGATTCGCGTACTTTAGCCAGCTGAACGGCCAAACTGGAGCTGAAAACAAACATGCAAGCGGTAAATTCATTATTGACCGGAAAGCTTAAGTGTCTTTGTTGTTGTTTCACCTGCAGGTTGTCTTGCCCACGCCACCTTTGCCGCCGACAAAGATCCACTTAAGCGAGTCCTGCTCGACGAGATTCTGCAGGCTCGGTTCCAGCGGCTCCAAGTTGTCGACCATATTGCCAAGTTGATAGGCGGGACACGTAGGGTTAAATGTGAAATTAAATGATTAACAACTAAAAAAAACAGATGTCGTTCCTTTCTTAGAGCCGGCCAAAAGCTTACGATTATATATCGTTATCGTTCGCGTATATCGATAATATTTGATATTTCAAAGGAGTTGGCAGTCCCTGCAATATTTAAATTCATCTCGCGTTGCTTTTTTATTTTATATTTAACATTATCATTGAACATGAAAAATTCTTAATATTATTAAAAAGAATTTAGTTTTTGTTTATAAGTAAATCGGGAGTTTTAAAATCCAGAAATTTTACATTGCTGGACGCGAAACCAACACATGACGAGCAGGGCGCGCGACTTAAACCAGGGCTGGTCTCGCAACATGTGGCGCCAAATTGAAAGTCCAATCTGGTTTCCTAAGAAAATTAAGCTAAAGCTGATTAAAAAGTGTCGAAAGTAGTAAATATAATTAAATTTTCTAAGTAAACTAAACTTTGTAAATACCGCACCATTGTGAATGTCATTGCGTAAATTTCTCAAGCTCTGCTTCTTTCTTAGTGCCTATTAAATGCACAATAAGTGCCGCGGATGCTCGCCCCTTTCGGTCACCGAACCTCCCTCTGCTCCACTGTTAATTGTGCAAATCGCGAGCTTATCATAAACACAACGGCGAGAAAATGCGAGCTACAAAAGAACGCAATTCTTTTGCTATGGACTTGTACTGAAAATAGTTGTGAAAGCACCTCCGTCATGTTCTGTCCACGTTAAAAACGGTGCGTTCATTGCTCCGGTTTCCAAAAAGCGCGAATCTACGTATCTTTACGTGTTTAACGGTTACCGCGACAATTACCGTCTCTTTAATTTTCAAGACTTTAGAACGAACTCTGGCTCGGAGAGAGTTGGTTTCTTATCGCTGAACACGGAAGCTGGGCCGGCCCCCAGCGTCCCGCGCCTGTAAGTACTTATCCGGAGAGCTAGCGCAACTCTTGAGTGATTCTGTCAGCATTATTCTCAAATATCTTTAACGCAAGCATTAAGAAATTAAAAAAGATAATAGTCTTGCAGAAAAAATATATTTTATTATTTATGCATTGCATTTACATAAGTGAATTTTTCCTCCTTAGAAATCAAATCAATCAAAATAAATAGTACTCTGTTTGTTATGTTTTTGCAATGATGCCCTTTTTAGACAATTAAATTTAAGTGATAGTAACTAATGAAATATTAAATGGCAGGGAATGCGAGATTTTGGTGCTAGTTGTGAAGATTCTTTAAACAGGGCGTATGCGTAATTTTTCTATGCGCATTTATTTCTTACGTAGAACCGAGATAGAGTTGTGTTTAGTGTAGAATAATATAATATAGACCTGTTGATTATTAATTAATATACTTTTTACTATGTTCATTTTGTTTATATTTATTCTCAGTTCATAAATGAAAAAACAGTTTATAACCTGAGCCTAAGATTATTGTCTAGTGAGAAAGTAAAAAATAAATATAATCGTTTTCCTAGTGTTATTTTTGTTTAAGTAGTGATTAAGTACAAAAATAAATGCAATAGTTTTATATGGTTATTTTTATTTATCTATAAGCGAAAATGATTATCAAAGCCCGCAATGAATGCGACTATATTTAGAACACATCAATTAATGTTAAGAAGATAATCGCTTGACAATTCTATTTGTAAATACTCGATATTTGCCGTTATCACCAAGTTGAAAATAAAAATACGGACAAAAAATAAGAACACCATGATAAACCTCACCCCCAAGCAAGGGCTTATTGAAAAACTATTCGTGAAAAAAGATTCAATTGCATGTTTGAATAAAATGGAAACAAGAAAGAAAGCTAACTATGGCCAGCCAAAGTTTGTATACCCTTGCAGGTAACAATTAAAATATATCATAACTAAGCCAAAAATGCATTAATTTCGATTCGGAAAGCAGTTTTGTGTTAGTTTTTATTCATTTAAAAAAACTGCATACCAAATTTAAAATTTTAAGAAATCAAAATTTTTGGCCATTTTTGCTCATTTTAATGATGTAACCCCTTATCAAATTTCGCAAAAATGGCCAAAAAATCGATTTCTTCCGGACATGTCTAGAAAGATTCCCCTGTTGATGCTGATCAAGAATATATATGGTTTATGGGGTCGGAAAGGTCTCCTTCACTGCGATGCAAACTTCTGACTGAAATTATAATACCCTGTAAGGGTATACAAATAACCTGTGTTTTTATCACCACACATGCAAATCATCTTTTTACTCGAGTGCAGGAACATTTCAATCATTTTGGCAGTGAGCTTAAAAATAAAGCGATAAAGTTGCTCCGTTGATTTATGTATTTGCCCAGCCCTGGGTTTTCGAGATTCGTTTTCCAATGCGAGTGTGTGCGTGCGTTTGTTAGGCCATGAAATATGAGCGCATTAAATTTTATGATATTGTTTGGGCCATTTTCGGCTTTGGTCCACAGCACACACTCTCACAGGACGGCAAACAAGCGGAAAGTTCAAAGTCAAACAATAACACTTTCCATAAACAAAAAACCCGGCTCACACGCGTACGTCGGCCTCCCACAGACACAGCCAATTTGCTTGAAATCAGCGATGGCTACGTTTCAGTTACCGTTACCTGAGCTCCTGGTTTTTGCCCATGTGAAAGTTTCAAAGAGAAACTTTGACCAGCGGTAAGAGCGAGAAAGAACAGTATATAATTTTGGTTTATGCCGAGCACTTTATGAATTTTACATATTTTTTAGTCAGAATGCGCTTAGAACTGTTATAAGAGTGAATTAAGATTTGAATGGAAGTCCTTATTTTAATATTTGATTATTGAATCTAAAAAATGAATAAATTATGGGAATAAATACATTATAATGCATAGGAAAATTTTATGATTTAATAATAAAATATAAGGAACTAATGGAAAGCTTTCTTTCAAAACAAAATTGCCAATGGTATTGCTTTGTAAGTAAATAAATAAATTAATGAAATTATATTATTTCCCTTTTGCAAGGTTATTATTATTCTTATTATTAAATTGACTTTGCAAAAACAATGTCGCATAAACCCAGTATGTGAGATGTTCGTTTCTGGACAAAGGCAAACAAAAACCACTCGCCGCGTCTCACGTTTAATAAATGTTCCTGTCTGCATTTCGTTTGCAGGCAATTTCCCCGTCCGCCCGACCAAGCTTAACTTTTTCGTCGTCCCTTCGAGTGCGCACTTTATCAAAGCTTAGCACCTGACAATTTGCCGCGCGACATGCGGCCATCCCCTACTACTTTTTTCGCGGAGTGTAATAAAAAAGTGCTCAGGCGCTTTGTCTTTGCACTCTTTTCGTTGTGTTTGTCGTTGTTGCGTTCGTCCTCCTCCATTTTCCACTTTCTGCAGCTCGTTTCCTTTGAGCAACTAATTAAATGAAATCCGATTAGTGCGGCGTGGAAAGTGGAAAGTTTTAGAGTCCTCATCGCATTTCTCGCTGCCGTCGGCAACTTGCTGCACCCTCAATATGCCAGACGCCGTCTCGAGGCTCCAAGAAGGAGGAAGGGTGGATATTTAGCCAGCAATAAGTAAGGATCTTCAACCTTGGTGGTTTATTTAAGATAAGGACTATAAAAGAGAAGCGCACCACCAGAAAGTAACAAAAAGCTTCTGCATAACTCCATGTTCTGGGAAATCTATCCGATAAAATATTTCTTTTACTCAGAACATGTCTGCTTTCAAAGGCATCCAAGGGGTGTTAAAAGTAGTAATAATGTTTAAGTTCAATATTTTTCTACACATTTTCTAGTTTTTATACAGAAACTAAATTCTGTAGTATTGCTTTTCGCTTCTCTGCCGAAGCCCTATTAAACTGAAGTACTTTTTCTTTTACTCAAAGCTCTATTATCAAAATTATATATTATATTATATTTTTAAATAAAAATATCTTTAACCAGTTTCATTAACCTGTTTTATAACATTTAGTAAATTCCCTACTTTATATAATAAGGTTATAATATATATATATATATAATATAAATAATATAAATAATATAATATAAATCCTCCTTAAGGAATGTCCTCCACACAATGCTCTGCCCTGCTGCTATTGAGCTGGGGAATTCGTCTTTTGTTTCTGTGCGCAGGACTTAAGTGTGATTAACCATTTTGGATTTTCCAAAGGGTCACTGCGTTTGTTTAGATTCATACCTAATGGACTGCCTGCGATGAAAGCTTTCATTAAACAACAAACAACAACGGCACTGTGAGCACTCCCGTTTCAAGTGGCACTCGATGGGAATTTCCGTGGAAAAGGCGCTTATTAACGCCACGGCAAGCTGCCACTCAAGCGGCGAGCGTTGTTGTTCGGTGGGTTGTTAGGGTGTGTATGGTGGGTGGTGGGTGGTGGCATTGCTGGCATGCAACAGGCGGCTCTGCTAACGGAGTTTCCGAGCTCTGCTGTCAGCGTGTCACTCAGCTTTTCCGCGCAGAAATCCCGCTGACTCACAGTCCGCATTCTCGAGCTCCCGGGATTGTGCATAAATTTCCACCGAATGCGAGGCCACATTGTGGAATTTGGATTGGCTCTCGCCTTCTGGCATTGACTTTGAATTCGGCCTTAGCCACCGAGAAGTGCACTTCGTGGACCTCGTTACTACAGTTGCAGTTAAACCAACCAGAATATTGAGGTGAGTCTCCTGCTGTAGCAAATGATTGATGACCAAAAGCTGGCCGGAAAGATGATTAATTTCCAGTGATAGTTCGCTACTATCTGGTGCAAAAGTTTTTTCTCCGATTAAAATAAAAGCAATTAGTTAGATCATTTTATTTAGTGTTTAAAACGTTGCATGGACTATCGAAAAGATTTTATGAAATTCTAATAGATAGGATTCAGGAAGAAGTGAAATTTATAATATTTAATTTTGAAAATAGTTTATATTACTTAAAAATATAACTAAACATTTCCCTGTAATATATTCTGTGAAATCCATCCTGCAATAGGCTACTGTACTCCATTATACGTGCAATCACAGGACCCCACAAGTTTATGCATTTATCTCTTTTTAAGGGCGAACATTTCAAATGCACCTGTTAACCGCTGTGAGAATTTATGACTTCCTAGCCGGGTTTCCTTGCAAGTTGTTGTTGCTGCTCTTCCTGCTGGCATATCCCTTGACTGCAGCTGCTGAGCTTTGTTTTTGCTCAGCTGTGAGAGTGCGATGATGGGGGAAGAGGTAAAAGGAGGGAAACGGAAGGGCTCGTGCCTTTGTGCAATTGAGAGCCATAAATAATAGCAACCTGCAAATGCAAGTACTGGAATTGTTAATTCCACACAAAAGCGCATTATGCAAGCGGATGGGGATCCCACTCGGCTGTGAGAAGTCAATCCTTGTTCACCTTGACGAGGGAGGGGAGGGGCTTGGAGCTGAGTCCTGGGAGGAACCCGCTGTCAGCCGGCTAATGGCTTTCACTTTCTTTCCCATCGCCATCGGTTGTGTGGTGAGTTTCGGGTGAGAGAGTTCACTCTCTTCTAAGCTGTACGCTCTTTTTCTTTGGTCTTCGGAAAATGTGACTCTTTCTTTGCCTTTGATTATATCCTTTATTCCAATTTACAATATTTAAGCATTTATTAGGAGACTAGAGCATTTATTGCATTACTTTAGTTTAGTGATTTGTTTATATTTTGAACTGATTTTATATAATTTTTTATTTAATATTTTAAAGATATTTTGTGAATCAGTAATGTAAAGATGCATTCCTATTTAAATTGCACCAAAAATCTTGAATACCAAATGTGACAGAATCCAGTGATTGATATTAATAAATATTGATTGATTTAAAGCTCTATAACTTCATGTTCAATATATAATTCCATAATATTATTTGAATTTATGTTGATATAAAATATGCTCAATATAAAGCATACGCCCTGTTGCCTCCTCGAAAATATATTCTTAATAAGCGGATAGCAGTTCAATTTCTGTGCATTGCCATGTTTCTAGAACTAGTTCAAGTTAGTAGCATTATTTAACTGTTTATTGAATTTTCCTCTCCACTTTGAGCCCTTAAAATTTTAAATATTACTCATACGACTAGTGGGCCTATGGAATTATTGATTTCAAATGGATAATTCTGATCCTTTACAATCTCTACACATTTAATAGACTAAAAGTAAGCTTAAAAAGGTTTTCTGTTTAATTTTCCCCCAAATGTTGAGAAATTTGAATTTAGAAAATTACTCATTCGTCTCGTTGGCCTATGGAATTTTGTTTTCTGAACTGAAAAGCACCAAGTTTTTTTCTAAGCAACTAACCTTTGACAATCAAAGTTAGCTTGGAAATTCAGCTTTAGGCTTAGGCTTCGAGCAAAGAGAGCGCGGCGGCGAACTCACCACAAGGACGAAGAGAGAGCCCGAGAGACAGTTAGAGAGCGGAAAGGAAAGGCGGCTCGCTAGTGAAAATCGTAATTGAAATTCCAGCGTCGCCGATTCGGCGCCTGCAGTGCGTAGGCGGTTGTCGTTGACTGACGTCGTGGCCAACAGCACGTGCTAACCGAGGCGGCGCGTGCAGCACCAGCATCAGCAGCAGCAGCATCAGCAGCAGAAATAGCAGCAGCAACAACAGCTGTGGTGGCCAGCAACAGCAACAAGGACCAGCGGAGAGAGAGCAGCCATAACAAAGCCAGCAAATACAAATACAAATACAAAAACAACTACACATACAACAGCAGGGACAACACTACTAGCACAACAACAAAAGTTTTACGCTAGGCAAGCGGATAGGTAGAGAGACAGGAGGAGACGGGAGAAAGAGCGAGAGTGCGGCAGGGAGAGCTTTGAAATACACTCGAGTGAAATTAAAGCCGATGGAGGGGAGGAAGCAGCAAGACAATACATCAATGCAGGCTAAGTGTAATTGCTACGGTGTGTGAGTGAATAGTGTGTGAGTGCGAGCGAGCGGCTGTGCGTGAGAATGGGACAATAAATTAGCTGTAACTTGCACCTTGTTATTCGCACCTGGATATATTTTTACAAGTTAAATATTCAAGCAAAGCCCGTGGTTCGTAATCAAAGTTAATTTTGGCAACACAAAGAGAGAGCGCCAAGTGTGTGGAAAACGTAAACGTAAATTCTATTTACGCAAATAATACGCAGAAACGTGAGTGAAGAAGAATTAGAGGCAGCAGCCGCAGCAAACAGCGCAAACAGGATACTTAAAATATCAAGGCAAATATATACACTCGCACACAACCACACACATACACTAAAACAGACACACGGCCACAGGCAAGGAGGTTCATATTTTTGGCCTGCTCCCGCTCCCACACCCTCCCATATCGCCCGGCACCTCGAAAAACGCACGAAATAAATATAAAATAAACCCAACATCGTTGAGGTGTATGGCCCCAAGGCAAGGCAAACAAACAGACTCGACGAAAAAAAAAGAAAAGAAAAGGAGAGCGAGAGCGAGAAGAGGAGGAACAGGGTAAAACGAAGCAGAAAGATGCCAAAATGCTGGACAGAGATTGATGCTGGCTGCCAACGAACAGCGACAACAACAACAAAAGCAGCAACAACGCCAGCAGCTAGAACGACATCTAATACAATAACAATAATAGCAACAAAAATAACAACAATAGCAGCAGTGACAACCGCCAAGTGTGAGCAGACAAGCGACAGCGATTGAGATATGTAAGTAACACACGACCCTCTCTATACAGTCAAACATCCATAATTGGCAACCCTCCAAATTGGTTAACAGAAGTGGGGAAACTTATCACAACTGATGGACAATCAATTAACTTGACACCTAAGAAGGCATTGCCTACTTTACGGCTGCTTTATGTTGGTATTATTGCTAGGATATGGGATTCTAGGTCCATAGGAATATGAACCATATTTTACTAAACCTCTTAAACGCCAGGTAAAGTTTAGATGGCACTAAACGTTTCCGGCGAAAATATATCAAAAAAAAAAAAAAAAAAANAGGGAAAAAAAAAAAAAAAAAAAAAAAAAAAAAAAAGGATATGGGATAAATATCTCAAGCTAATTGTTAAAATCCTATGTTCTTTTCTTACATTTTAAATTTGGATTATGCCCAAGTTCTCAGAAAAGAATCTGGCTGGATTTGTAACTGGATTTATAGCTTTTTTTTTTAAGAATATTGAAAATCCGGCAAGGCTTTTAAACTCCTTGGAGAAATCTTCGTAGTCCTTGGGCATTAAACTTTTCCTCAAACAATTCCTCAAATTCGATATGGCTGAGGGGTATATTTTAAGCTCATCAGATTCGCAGTCATCCATATAATATTTCATGAAAGCGATGTATTAATTAAATTTATTGATTCCCGAAAGTTCATAATATAATTCGATGGAAATGATTTATTATATGCACGCGGCGAATTTTCGTCAGTATTTTCTTAACGCAAATAAAAGTTTTCCACGGAAAACGGTAGTCAACATGCCAATGGAAAAGAAAATAAGAAAAGCAGTAACAATTATTTAAGAGCTGTGAAAATTTATAATGGTTTAAAATCTAACTGATAAAATGCATTTATAAAAATTTTATTAAGTTTACGCGGGATAAAATACATTGTTTATATGACTCTGAGATACTTAATAGCTTCAAGGTTCGATTTATAGAAGCTTGTCTGTACTAAGTGTTTTTGCCGAAAGCTTTATGCATATTTTTACAGCATTTAAGTGTGAAATGATGTGTTAGCGCATTATTTGACTTAGGCACGAAAAATGCTAAGCCTCGGACACAGAGGGAAAGAGAGACACAAAGAAAGAGAGAGAGACAGCGGAAGACAAAGAGAGCAAAGAGAGACTGAGAAGGACGAGCGAGTAAGATAAGATGAGAGGATGAATTTGTTGAACCTTAGGCCCAGGCAGAGTTGAAGTGGAAAACAAACAGGGCAACAAGGCAGATACACACACTGCCACACACACAGAGGACACAAACACACACACACACACACCAGTAGGCAACAAGAAATCACACTTAAACGTCACGTTGTTCACCGCTGCCCAAGTTGTATCAACTTGTGCTATCCCCAAAAACCCAAAAGCAAAGCCTCGGCCATTCGCGCAGCATTCGAACTCAATTTGGAAGAGGCGAATACAAACCCACCCGCACCCTCACCCGCAGGACGAAAATCGATTGAACGAAAAAGAATGAGGCAAGCAAAAAAAAAAAGAAGGAAAATAGGCAAATACAACAATTTTCCTATTCGGGCCTTGGCCAGCCTCAACTCTCATCAGGTTTTTATTTCCATGGCCGCGAATCTGGCTATACGAGATGCCATTTCAGGACACGCTCCTGCCAAGGCTCGAATCAACAATTTTGCATTGGCAAGTCTCCGCTCGCTTCTCGGGCTAATGAGAAATCAATTAGCTGTGTCTGGACCCGGACCCGGACTCGGGCCCGAAAAACGAAAACCAAACCAAACCAAAGCAGGCCAGACAGTTCATTTTGGGGGTCAGGGAACGCTGAAAATTGCATTTAAATGAGCTCAACGATATTTGAAAATGTCTGAATAATTTGGCCATCGTCAGGGCGTGTTATCCCCGACGGCTACGTGCGAATGTATCATCCATAAACGGCTTGACTTTTGAATTTCATATACTTGAACTCGAACTTTGGATCTTGTAAGGATGTAAAGGTCGTTTCTAGGTTTAAAATAAAATAACTGGATATGACTTCAACAGAAAAGTAACACATTTAAAGTTAATTATAAACAAACAACAATTAGTGTGCCTTCATACTTCCAATATGCAAAGTCGGAAACAGGTTAAACTGATAACCAAAATAAGTAAGCTCTTTTGCTGGAACTCTAGTTTCTGTATTCTATATTGCGTTATATGATAAGTAGGACCCCTATAGGTTACCTAATAACTACTTCGAAAATTAAATGACTCAATTAATTATCTCTAAAGTTCTACCAGGGCCAAGGCATACCTAGAGGTAGCTTAGGCCCCAAATCGGTATGCAAATATTTCGTCTTCGATCTATGCAAATGCTAATTACCAAGGAATTTATTAACAAAGACATTGTCCTGGCAGCGGCAACAATGATGCCCAGGACAACAGCTAAGGGTCGTACGAATCGTTCGTTCTTCTGGCCATTCGATTTAATGAAAGAGATAAATTTCTGCCTGCCACTGCTTTGATATGATTTTAATGAATCCGAATCCAGGGCAACATTCGGTGAGAATTAAATCTAAAGTAGACTGTGGGGGCGATGGTTGGGCGTAATTAAATAACTGGGAATGGCGCATTGTGCTTCAGTCGCTTTCATCGGCTGCAGCATCTCAGCCTGTGGCTCGTGTGTGTCCTTGAGATGTAAGAAGGACCCTGCCACAAAGTCATCCAACACCCACCACCCAGTTTGGTGTCTCGCTTGAATGTCAACTGATTGCAATTCAAGACGGGCAAAGTGCGGCTGGCGGGGCCAAAGCTTAACTGACATTTAATTGACAAAAGTGGCGGGCAGGATGCGGAGATGGGCCACGGAGCGGGCTGCAGCCAGGAGAATCGCTCATAAATTACAGCCCAGAAGCGTCGGAGTACGAAAATCAATTTCCGCTCAAACCACCGACAATGCAGACTGTTGGCCAACAAACCTGAGCGCCGGGATCGAAGCCGAGCAAATGTCCTGGGCTTGTGGCGCAGGATGGAAGATTGCTTTTTTTTTTCTCCGTTTCATTCGGCTCTTCGCTTCTTCGTGTGTCCTTAGCCTTTCCAACTATATTAACTATGTGCTGCACATGACCGCAGCTGTGCGGCTTCCTACCGCTGCTCCATTGCTCCACTGCTCCACTGTTCAGCTGTCTGCCGTTAACGGTTCGATGCACACGATATACAGGATGCGTCGAACTTCCCTTCACTGGTGTTCTCCTGTACACTGGAAAACGCTGAAATCAACAATTAGGACATTTTGCTTAAGAACGTTATGAAAATTCATATGATATATTGAGATATATCATCGCAAAAGTGTTGTTTAAGAACGTTTTACAAAGTTTTTATGATATATAGAGATATATCGAGGGGCAAAATTTTGATATGAAATATCACACTCAATACTATAGTTAAATTTGAAATTTAAAAATTTCTTTGACTAGTTTTCAAGTCTTTTTCACTATTATTCTGGAAAGAAAATCGTGTGTCATCCCGAAGTAAACTGATTTATAGAAAGCGTACCCCATATCTCTCTTTCTCTTTCTCTTTCTCTTTCTCTACCTTTCCATCTCTCTCTCTCTCTCTCTCTCTCTCTATCTCCCTCCGTGTGTGGTAGAGAAACCCATCTTTCCTCTACTTCCGCTTGCCTGGTTCCATCTATTTGCACACACATTGCCAGAGCCACTGGCTGACAGACAGGCAGCCATCAGTGCTCGGCCAGGCATCATAAGCCGCACCACATCGCCTGGCAGGGGAGGGCAGGGCAGAGGCGGCGCACATCACCCGACATCCAGCATCCAGCTGGATCCACACACCACACCGCATTTTATCGCGGGCAGCGCCACGTGCGCCCATCGGGATGTCAGAAACAAAGCGCCAACACTGCCGCATCGACTAATGAAAGTGAAGCCTCCGACCCAGCTCCAGACCAGACTTGGGCAAACAAACTCAGCTAAGGCCACTCCAGCAGCCCCATCACCATGCCCATACCACTTCCCGATCGGAACGTAAATTGACAAAGAGGACAATGGCGTTGACGATGACAGTAAATTGTGTTCGTACAATGTATCCGTGCACAGGATTGAGGGAACGCATCCTGTAAATTGCTCGATGCTTGATGCTCGATGCTTGGCATTGTTATCGTCTGCTGTTGGCCATGTCAGCTGCAATCCTGATTGACTGAGTGACTGACTGACATACTGACAGTATTAAGTATGCATTTTGTGTCTAATCGTTGGAATGGCCTAATGGCATTTTTTGTGTATTCTGCTTTTTGGGGCCTCAAACCATGTTTCCCCGTCCAATTCCTTGCCAATCGATAGTCAGTACAAATATTCCTCTGCCATTTGGTGTGTTTAATCTGCTTAAGTACAGTTTTTTTTTTATTATTCGGGGAAATGCATGGTCTGCATTTTCAGGGGGGAAATGCCATTGAAACCAATTAGAAAAGAGAACGATTTTCACTGAAAATTCATGAAAGCATACACAAATTCATAGGAAAATAATGGGTAGAGCGGGAGAGTCTGAACTAATTGCATATTCAATAGCATATTTAATTCCCGTGAGTTGTGTGCCTACTTCTGCTACATTGAAGTACATTTCCAGGAACAGAAGAACCTCTAAATGACAAAAACAACATCCTGGTGGTGCTCCGTTCACTTGCGTATGCAAATATGTGACATTCGAGGCGGTTTGAGTTGAGCTTGGCAAGTTCTGGAGTGGCAGGCAAACAATTGCTGGGCAGGCTCATTTACCAGAGTCCGATTACAGTGGCCAAATAAACACTTACAATTTTTCTTCTTTATTCGCGTGGAGAGATAAGATCCAAGCCACTGCAAAAAGAAAATTCAAATTACTTTTTATAGAAAAAAATTAACATTTTGTATACATTCAAACTAGAACTAGGGATTGATTGAATTAAGAACTCAATTTATATAGCAATTGATTCCATTTTTTCCACTGTGCAAGTGGTTGCATCTCGTGTGGCCGATCAACTGGCAGCGGAAATGAGACGCAATGAAATGGATGCCAAGAGATTGGGCCGGACTGGGTGCTGGCGGGGCAGATAAGGCAGTAATAGGACACAGAGACGCCCATCTGCGATGGTTGTCTGTCAAGAGAACGAACGAACGCCCCTTGGCTGTGAGATGTGTGATGAAAGTGGAGGAAGTGGAAGTGGAAATGGAAATCGAATCGGGCGTCTGGCGGAAGTTGGCTACATTGGTGCCTCAGCACACACACATTTCAATTGCTAAACGCCTGTTTCGAGTTTCAGCCTGCCTAGGGCTTCTCCATCTTTCCATCGCCATGCTGCCATCCTTTAAAGCCATTCGCAGCACGCGCGGGCTAAAACTCACATACATACTGCTCACAATCACATTATATCGCACACCATCGCATTTCTGATTGCACAATTACTAACAATGGCACTCGGCGAGTGCCTAAGTGTAGCTGTGTGTGTGTATGTATGTGTCTCTAATATTTTGTTTGTTAATTGTATGGGCGTGCCTTTTGCGCCACGCCTACAACCCTACCTCAACCCAGCTGTTGCCTCCCCTTTTTAGTCGCTGTCTGCAGAGCAACAATTCCGCAGTCGCACACACACGGCGGTTAAGTTACATAAGCTCAAAAGGGAAAATTGCCAGCAGGTCGGGTGTATTGGTTGGAGAGCTAGGTCAGGACGTTTGAATAAGTTCCTTTTCTGCAAGTAAGTGTCATCTAGGCGTATACGTAATATAATTGCCATATACTATTATGTTATTCTGTTATTATTCTAAAAATCTTATAAACTTGATTATTAAATTATAGTATTGCAATTGATTTATAGCAACTTAATTTTATCGAATTTCTATTCCGTTAGTCTTAAGTTAGGTTTCCTGCGAAAAGGTGCCATCATGGCGTATACGTAATGTAAATCAAATATTCATGTCTCTCTGTTATTATAATTTGTAGAGGTTTGTTCGTTATAAATTAGCAGTGGCAGTTATATTTTTTATATTAAATAATAGTAATAATAACACAACATAATTAATCTTAAAAAACCAGTAATGGGTATAAATAAATCCAAAAACTGTACGCCCCAAACCCATTCGCTTTGATGTCTAGTAAGCTGAGTGTAGTTAAGTGCTCGTGCGTATACTTAATATTGTTGCTTGGAGAACGCATAAAAGTATGCTATACAACGCGAATGGATCTAATTTGCCAGCCCGAATGCGTCGATGGGAATGGAACGTGACCCTGCCCAGGACACACCACAACTGTCACCTGCCGGCCGCCAAGGCGATGCTACACAAAACTAATTAAATGCTCCGCCGTAATTTATGTGTGCTCGGCCCTGGCAGACAAATGAGGGCGTAACCGGCGAGGGGCCATAAATTTAAATTATGCCCGGCCAAAAGTGAATACGTTATAAATAGGGCCAAGTGCGTGCAAAAATTGTTGCCTACAGTTGCCTACAAATTCTACGAATAGCGCAGCGACGGGCTCAGATGCTCGGCACACACGTTGCCGAATTTTCTTATTTCATTTTATTTTTCCTTTTCCGCCTGACCAGGATGTCCTTGTAATGAAATTCCAAGAACTCCGTCTCTGACCTGGGGCTCTGGGGCAAGAATGCCAAGGCTGGAATTTGAATTCGCCCCATCCCAAACAGTTATACGTTATATATATATGGTATAAAAATATATACTATACACCTAATCTGTCGTACCCAAATCATGTGGCTGATTGGCTGGTGGCTGGGCAAGGAGAAGGATGTCCGCCAGACATTCAGTAATTGGCCTGAATCTTGTATAACTACGGCCTCATGTGGTGTCCTTTTAATGATTTCCTTTCGGTTTCATGCAGCTTATGCAAGATGGATTATGTCCTAGCCCCTTTTTTTTTCTCATCTCCCCGGGGGAAGGACCCAAAACTGTTGCTCAACTGTGCTGTGCGGGAATTTGCGTAATCCAAGCAGAGGTTCCTCTGGATTGAGTGCGAATTGAAGGAGTAACCACTTTCTGTGGAATGTGCCTGGAATCTGCACTCGTTTTATTGACTGCCCAGCTCAAATTGACTCTGCTAATCCGGCAAACAGCCTCCGAGACCGAGGACGACTCCAAGTTCAAGTCCGAGTTTCTGTCTGAGAGCGGCGAAACAATTTCGCAAGCTGATTAACTCCGAATGCCAGTGCCATTTCCATACGCAAAATGTAATTTTGTGCGCCAACTTTGAGCAAATATTATCGCAGAGCTGGGCGAGGGAGGAGCGGACCACTAGACGTATACTTAATAATGTTTACTAAAGCAATCAGGCGCACACGGGAACAATTGCCGTTTCGGGGTGGGTTGGGCGAACGAGGCTGGGGCTGGCCTGTATTGGAATTTCAACCTTTCAGCCTTTTTCTGACAGGGACGAGATTTCTGATTTGTGATTGGAATTTGAGCGCCTGACACTTGGCAAATGCGCCAACAATTCGGGTAATAACCTTAAAGGTCGGCGATAAATTCAAATGCTGTTGCCGGGGACTACTACTACGCCTTCGACTTAATACAATTTAAAAGCCCTCCTAGTCCCGTCCCCGATATGCCTGAGTGGTTCTGCTTTTGCGTTGCAAAATCGCTGGGGAAACTGCCGGCTCTGCCGCAAGAAATTCGAGTGGGAACTGGGGACGGGACGGCACAAAAGCAAACAATTTATGGTTCATATGAGTTTGGAATTGGTGTTCAGCATACAAATGCCGAGCAAATAGAATTTGTGTGTTTATCCTGTCCCTCCCCGACCCTACATCCCATCTGAATCCGGCCTCGGATGTGGATTCGCATGAGGATACTTGGTAGTGGAAGCGAGTGTGTGTGTTGTAATAGGAAAATTCTATGCATAGCCATGTGCGGCTGCATATTTGCCCAGTTCAAGTGGTAAAAGGTTAAATATTTGATAGCTAGTACGGCCGAGAAATTGTAATTGCCATAAATGCTAATTATCTGATAAATAGTTGAATAAAACTCCATTAAACAGATAATGAAAGGTATTATGAACTAATGGGGAAGTTAATAGGAAGGAATATTCATATAAAACATAAACATATCTCCTGCAAGCGCCAAAGTACAAGTTCTTCCTACCCAATGTAGGCCAAATTTGAGCTTGGCCATATGGAAACTTGATGCAAATGTGCTTAATTGAGAATGTAATTGGAACTCCCCTTTATTGACATATGCTGTGTGGACTCACTTGACATCTCACCTGTCCATGGGTTGATTGCATTGGCCAGGTGTCAATACTCGTCCTTGACACATTGCGAACTCTTTGAACTGAACCGGGCCCCCCAAGCCCACATGTGTGGTTGGACATGCGTTTGTGTGTGTTTTGGCTTTTGGCTCAGGCATTTTCCACATTTTCACGCTGCTATAACTCACCTGTTGACTGCCGTCTCGCTCTTCCCCCGAAACCTGAAGCCCGCTCGCACTCATGCAGCTGATTTAAGTAGGTCATAGCTGCACATACACAGTCCAATTTTGCACCATATGCTCCGTTCAGGTTAACCTGTAGCTCGGGGATTAAGGACTGACACCAGCACTAATCGTTCAGGACTCATTGAAGCCGCATCGCTATTTAAAATCGGTCGGGTATTGAATTTAATCGAAGTTGAATAAAAAATTAAAGGTTTTTTACAAATATTTGCTTTATAATACTAAAAGAATTACAGTGTTAATCTATTTATATATTTGTATTTAAAGTTTATTAAATAAGCTCGAGATAGCTATAATAGATAGATAGATAATATAGTAAAATATATAAAACAAGAAAGAAAGCTAACTTTGGCCAGCCAAAGTCTGTATACCCTTGCAGGTAACAATTAAAATATATCATAACTAAGCCAAAAATGCATTAATGCATTCGATTCGGAAAGCAGTTTTGTGTTAGTTTTTATTAATTTAAAAAAACTGCATACCAAATTTAAAATTTTAAGAAATCAACATTTTTCGCAATTTTTGCTAATTTTAATGATGTAACCCCTTATCAAATTTCGCAAAAATGGCCAAAAAATCGATTTCTTCCGGACATGTCTAGAAAGATTCCCCTGTTGATGCTGATCAAGAATATATATGGTTTATGGGGTCGGAAATGATTCCTTGACTTAGAAAAATATGATTTTGTATTATAAAATCGGATTTTTTATATTAAAAAACTTCTTGATTTTTTTTTTAATTATAAATATCACTGCGTTGCAAACTTCTGACTGAAATTATAATACCCTGCAAGGGTATAAAAATTGAAAACCCATTTAATTCATTTTCAACTTAGCAGCAACTTCGATTACCAATTATAAAACGCGCAGTTATCTAATTACTCACTCTGATCTATAGATTTTTGCACTGCCTAGAACCGCAGGCTCAATTAACCCAAAAGTTGATGTTCCTCTGCAATGGACTCCATGGCGAACTCAATTCGAATGGCTGAATCGACTTTGGCTAACATACACACACAATGCGAGAGAAATGCGGAGCTGGTCCGGGGAGGTCCTTTGTGCTGTGCTGTGAGCCGACTAATGGCATCCATTAGACACAAAAGGCCAAATTGCCTGGCCCGAATCCGATGGCATCGATACAGCGATATACACACTGGCATTGCATTTATTTTTCGATGGACTTTTCGTACAATCTATTGTCACGTGTCCGTCCGAATGTGGCTGAATGTAGTCTATTGTGTAATTGATTTCGATTCCTGTGGCCAAAGGCCCCGCAGCTATTTGCATGACTGGCGCATTTTGCCCGCTTTTATTTTATTTTGTGGGCAGAGATGTGTGTGTTTGTGGGTTACAGAACGTGAGCGAGGAAATCGGGATTCCGTATTCCATATTCCGTAGTCAGAGTAGTCCGTTGTCAGGCTTTGATATGCACGGCATGCACAGCGCCGGGCCCCATAAACACATAAACTCTGGCATAAAACAAAAAGGCTCGTCTCGCATGCGGACCACATATGTACATATTTAACCCACAACCTGACCAATCCAATCCGATTTCGCTTGGCCCTTGCAGATTGATTCCGCCAAATCACGTCGATTAAGCCATGAACGCACTCGATATGAATAAACAATTTTTGAGCGTCTCGCAGGACCATCAGCATCAGCTCCAGACCTCGGCGGCGGACCAGCGGAGTCGCTCAAGGTAAGGAAATACCTGGAGACTTGTCTTTCTCGTACTTAGGTTTATCTTTCACCACACAGATCGGAGCGTGCCTCGAGTCTGGCTTTGCCCCTCAACTCCCTGCTGGACTTCTATGACAAGCAGCAGGAGCAGTGCAAGTCAGTAACCCTGCTGCCGCTGCCCAGCAACAACAGTAGCAGCAGCAGCAGCAACAGCAGCATCGTGCGGCGCCACTCATCCCACTACTATCCCATGCTCGAGGACAAGCAGAAGCCGTCGCAGTTGCCACCGGCAGCCACCGAAATGCTTGTAAGTAGAAAAGTCCTTTGAAAGGATTGAATGGGGTATGTAGCTTATTAACGACAAGGCAGGTGTTCCCTATTGAACTTATAGATTGCTCTATTTAGTGCAAATATTTAATTATTGAAATTTATGAGAAATTAAAAAATATTTGAAGTGGTACTTATGAAATTTATCTTAGTGTTTCTTAATATTTATCGCCTTTATTAAAAAGCTATAAAAATAAGGAAAGGACTTAAGAAAATGTTACCCCACAAATAGTGCATGTATCTGGTGAACTTAACTGCTTACGCCCTTGAATTTTTAAACAACTATGTATTATAAAATAATATTATAATGAGAAACCGTAAAAAGTGCAGCGCGCCACTAACGTTTCTTGACGGCACAAATATTAATATTATTCTTTATGGCAAAAAAGCCAGCAGCTGACAGGCTTCCCATCGTTGGATTTATTGGGCTGACGCCGGGAGACAGCAGAGTTTCCAGCGGTGGAAGCTGGAGAAGATTAGCTTCGTGGGTGGGATTTCCGTAAAGTTTTGCTGGCTTTGCATGATTCGGAAGATCGATGCAGGGGCGGCCACGCCCACAAATCCTCAGGCACAGACAAACACAGAGTTATTTTTCGTATTTTGCCTTTCCGGGGCCGCGTCAGGTTTTTATGCACTCGGCTTAGCGATGGCTTAGTCCATGGACCATCCCGCCGCCATCCTTGCCACCTGCCAGGGGCTTATACAACAGAATATTGCTGCCGGATAATATGGCCACAGTGGGCAATCGGAGATGTAAACAGTTCATTGGGGCGTCCTTTAACTTTATTTCAAAGCCTTTAAAATTTCTAAGAAATCTTTGCAATGTTCCTTTTTCACGTTTAAAGCATATTTATGATATTTCCTTGGTTATTACCAATATTTTTCAAGACCTTTCTGAGTCTTTCCTCTTAAATTTAAAATTAACAGTCCACTATATAAAGATTCACTGTAACTACTGTATTTGCCAAACCATATATGCCGAGCTGCCTTCCCTCCATCCTCAATATCTCTCTTCGCTTATTCCGCCGGCAGGTAAACATGACGGAGCAGAAATATGGCAAGTCAGCGCCCCTGGGGGCAGGAACCGGGAACCGGCAGCAGTTTCCGCAGCAGCAACAGCAGTTGGTGCGGGTGGACACGCCAGTCACGCCACCGCCGCCCATTCCGCGGCGCCTGCTGCGAGGCAAGTCTGCCTGGCAGACGAGTAGTCCCAATCCCAGTGTCGGACAGGAGGGCATTAATGCCCACGGCATTGGAACGGTGTTTGTTTATCCGCAGCCAACAAACGTGACCACCGAGGCAGCGGCTCTCGGATCAGTAGCGGGACAGGGAGCAGCTGGTCTGCAATCAGCATTGCTTGTTGACATTGCCTCACGTCCGGCGCACGGCTATGCGGATGCCGATGGCATTTCCGATGACGACCGCATGAGTCTGGAGAACTCCGTATTCGACGAGTCGCTAACCTCTACGCCGGTCAAGGTTGCCGGCTACCATGCCGGCCGCTACTCCGCCATGGGCCACATGGCCAAGCGAGCGCAGCGTTCCTCAAGCAGCACGGTGGATTCGGCCTACGGCTCCTCGCTGGGCGGACACAGTGAGCGCTTTGCCAGCAGCTCGACGAGCGTGGACTTCCGCAGCCGCTTCTCCTCGGTGGACACGCAATCCTCGCTAGACGAGAAGCCCCTCTCCAGCTCGATTGACTCCCCCTTGGCCAGGGACTCTAGGGATGCCTACCGGGAGCGATCGGCACTTAACGATGCCATGCACAAGCTGAACAATAACAACAATAGCCTGGGATTGGCCTTGTATCCGGCCAGCAACAACAACAACAGCAGCAGCAGCATCAGCGGATCAGTGGATGGAGGCAAGCTGCCGGTGGTTCCAGCCAGGAAACAGCCACCTCCACCCGCCAAGTGCAGTTCCAACAGCAACAATTCCGTGGGGGAAAGCCAATCGCAGTCGCAGTCCTCCTCCAAGGAGACCGGTAGTGTCTCGGCCTCAGCCTCCACTTCGTCCGCCGCCTCGGCAGGATCCAGCACCATCTCCAGCGGCACCATGTCCTCCATGTCGGGGCCATCGCCGATAGTGCCCTCTGCCGATGCCGCCAATCCCAAACGTCCAGGGCCACCAGAGCCACCGTTGCGGCAGGCCAATGTATTTGATCCCATGGAGATGAGTGCGCGGGGTCATCCGCCGCCTCCGTTAACTGTAAGGAATAAACTGGGCCGCACCAAGCCGCCGCCCATAGCCTATCCCCGAATGCAGCAGCGCCAGGATTCCACTTTGTCCAGCGACAGCTACTCGATCAGCTCCAGTCCGGGCTACAACTCCAAGCTGATGGAGGCGCCGCTATTGGGCTCCACGTCGCAGGTGGGACGCAAGCCGAATGCACCCGGCTCAGCCCAGAGGCAGACGCCACTGATGGACTTGGCACCAACGCGTTTCCTGAATGGTGGTGGCAAGCAGGCGCCCGCTGTGCCGCCGCCAAGGGGACGGATCAACTTTCGCCAGGATTCGACCATCTCCAGCGACAGCTTCAGCCAGTCCTCTAGTCCGGGCTACAATCCCAAGCTCATGGAGGCACCACTGCTGCCATCCCTATCCGCCAAGCGACTATGCAGCGGTAAGTGTCAATCCCAGTTGCATCCTATCGATCTCAAGTGACCCTCTTACCTCTTTCTCTTAGCGCCAGCTCCGATTGTCTGCCGGCAGCATGAGCCCATAGAGGAACTGGAGCCACCGCAGACCATTTCGCCGCTGCACAAGGCTGGTGGTCCCCCCAGCAGCCTACAAACCATCGTCCGCTTTCAGAATGGAGCCCCGCACACCATGTCCTTGCAACATCAGGTAAGGGAGAGTACTCCTTGAGGGTTAACAACTCACTAACACGATCCTAATTCCATTGCAGATCATAAACCGACGCAAGAGCTCCAATCCGTACATCACCAACGGCCGTCTGAAGTTCCGCCTGTTCCAGATCCTGATCAACGCCTTCGCCCTGCTGGCCATAGCCGGTGGCCTGGCTGCCTACTTCAATGCCTATCCGACGATCAAGTTTGTGAACAAGACCATAATCAACACCATCCATGTGGAGGACACCACCAGTTTTGGCAAGAACCCGGCTCCGGGAACTTGTCTGCCCATCATTGTGCGTTTTTGTCAGGGTCCCCAGATTCCGTACAACTACACCGTTTTCCCGAACTACATAGGCCACTTTGGCCAGCTGGAGACGCAAACGGTGAGTAGTCTCATCTTCGCATCCTAGCAGTAGCTGACTTGCATCGATTTTAGGATCTGGATTCCTACGAGGCCTTGGTGGATGTAAGATGCTACGAGCTGGTCTCCCTGTTCCTGTGCACACTGTTTGTGCCCAAGTGCGGTCAGAGTGGGTATGTCTACAGGATTATGGTTAAGATAAAGCCCCTATAGATATTCCTGTCATTTCACAGAGCAACCGTGCCGCCCTGTAAGACCCTCTGCACGGAGACCATGCGCCGCTGTGGCTTCTTCTTCGATGTTTTTGGTCTTAGCCTGCCTGAGTACCTCAACTGCAAGCTCTTCAAGGACTTTCCCAGCTCGGAGGACTGCGTGGGCCTGGAGGAAGTGCGCGACGTCATGATAGCCGCCTCGAATCCCAAATGCGAGGGCTTCCAGTGCGACCAGAACCGCTGCCTGCCGCAGGAGTACGTGTGCGATGGCCACCTCGACTGCATGGACCAGGCGGACGAAGCCAGCTGCGAGCGTTGCGGTCCGGACGAGATTTACTGCGGCGACAGCCAGTGCATTGGAACCAAGCACATTTGCGATGGCATCATTGACTGTCCCTACGGCCAGGATGAACGGAATTGCTGTAAGTGAATCCTATATATCCTTTCTATATATATTTCAAAATTTGTATTTCCTTGATAGTGAGACTAAGTGAACGGAATGGCGATGTGGGCACCGGGGTCTTGGAGGTCTACCGCATAGGTCAGCGTCAGTGGATGCCCGCCTGCGTCAAGAACTGGGATCGGGCTGTGTCCCCCAGCGCCGTGTGCTCCATACTGGGCTACTCCGCCGTAAATGCCACCAGTGTGCTGACACAGCGCACCCACCGACCGCTGCTGGCCTCGGTGAATGTGTCCACTGATATTTGGAAGATGTATGCTAAAAGACGCTCCACACTGATGCAGGAGTTTGCCAACTGCAAGAAGACAGAGGACTATCCGATGGCCGAGCTTACCTGCTCCAATTACGGTGAGAAATTCTTATTTTAGGGAACTCGTAATTTAAATGTTAATTATTTTAGAATGCGGTCGCGTGAAGCGAGGTAGGCACAAGCCCTCTAGACGCATCATTGGCGGCACCCAGGCCAATCCTGGCAACTGGCCCTTCTTGGCTGCTATTCTAGGCGGTCCAGAGAAGGTTTTCTACTGCGCCGGTGTCCTTATATCGGATCAATGGGTGCTCACAGCATCCCATTGCGTTGGCAAGTGAGTTTTGATCAGGAAATTTGAAATCCTTTTGGAAACTAACTTCCATATTTCCTTGGCAGCTATACGGTCATAGATCTGGAGGACTGGACGATTCAGCTGGGCGTAACGCGTCGCAATTCCTTTACTTATACGGGTCAGAAAGTTAAGGTCAAGGCGGTGATTCCCCATCCACAGTACAACATGGCCATTGCCCATGACAACGACATAGCCCTGTTCCAGGTGAGACCAAGAGAGTGTCTTCTCTTCCATGTATTTCTTAATGATTTTTTCCTCATTTGCAGCTGGCGACGCGTGTGGCCTTTCACGAGCACTTGCTGCCTGTATGTCTGCCGCCTCCAAATGTCAGGAGTCTGCATCCCGGCACCCTGTGCACGGTCATCGGCTGGGGAAAGAGGGAGGACAAGGATCGTGAGTATATCTTTGGGGTTTAAGGTATTTGTCATAGTGTGATTCGTTTTTCTTGTAACCCCCAACAGCCAAATCCACTTACGAGTTTATTGTGAACGAGGTGCAGGTGCCCATCATCACGCGCAACCAGTGCGACGAGTGGCTGGACAACCTGACCGTATCGGAGGGCATGGTCTGCGCGGGCTTCGATGACGGAGGCAAGGATGCCTGTCAGGTGAGCTTTTAAAAATTAATAACAATAATAATAAATACTAATCCTTGCTAATCCCAGGGCGACTCGGGTGGTCCACTGCTGTGTCCGTATCCGGGGGAGAAGGATCGCTGGTTCGTCGGCGGCATCGTGTCCTGGGGCATTATGTGTGCGCATCCGCGACTGCCCGGCGTATATGCCAACGTGGTGCAGTACGTGCCCTGGATACAGGAGCAGATAGCGAAGCACACACGTCCCATAAACGAGGATCGGGTGAATAAGTATGACCTGCATCCTGGGGGACCCGATATGCTGTCCAAAATAGCAACGGATCCGATGCGAGTGGGTAAACCGTATTACTACTCACACAAGAACTAGGCCTGACCACGGGCAGGAGGAGAGACAACTAGCATATCCATGGAACGAATGCACAAAACAAACACACACAGAACCGATGGATCCTGTAGGATACATACATATATTTTGCTACTGAACTTAGGGTATTAGCGTCATGCCGCTAACACCGATTTTGGGCAACATAATCATGTGTCAATTTGCCGAATTTATTTGTCAATTTTTTTACAAAGAGATTTCTATGAACCCTGAGAGACCCGAGGAAGACCCCCTCAAGGGTGCCCCCAAATGTCAATACAAATTGCATACGCGATTTACATATATATTTACACCGAAATCGAAGATAACCGATATATACCCGATATGTAACCCATTGGTAATTGTGTCTAAATATCTCCCAACCCAAAACCGAAACCGAAACCCTGGACAATAATTCCATTTTGTAGATGAATTTTGTGTTGAGATGAAACCTAGTTTAAGCTAAGAGAAATTACCATAAAGAAAGTGTGTTTGCCGAAAAAGAAATCAAAAATTATCAAAGAGATAAATAGTAGAATCACAGCTAATTGAGTGTTGAAAATAATCAAGTAAATCGTAGGAAATACATAACTATAACTATAACTAAACTAATGAGAAACAAAAACAAAAAACAAGGAAAAATTGCTGATCTTGGCATTTGATGGACGTAGTAGCAGTGTTAGCTCTTCTCCAACTATGACAAAAGGAATCTATCCAACAGAACTAGGTGCAGTTGACAATAACGGGAAGTGCACAATATGCTATTAAAGGCATTTTAGCAAATAAGTAATGAAAATACTAACTACAATGCGTGGGTTTCAGCTTTAAAGAACACTAAAACGAAGAGGGAGGAGTGCGAATACAGAAGGAGTATTAGGAAGAGGCATACTTATATACATACATATAGCATACGATGAGAACTACAGAAGGTATACACGCTTCGATAGTGAATCAATGTCAATGTAACTTAATATTTAGAACTATTTACACGCCAACGCAAGACCCCCCCACTTAGACTGGAAGTTAAAGTTACCCTTGATTTCGATACCCTCTCATCCGCAATGCGCGATCCCCCATCCCTTGGAGCCTAGGAGCAAATTCAAAAGGGAATCGCAGGGTTATATATGTAAAATACGCGTAACTAAAGACTCAAAATTGGTTGTTTCAGCACAAAAGGACACACTCACTCACACATTATATTGAGCTTCGCAACGTGTATAGCTTTGATATTGTTTTCAAACTGGGATTCTGGGACTCCAGAAGGGCGGGGACTCGACTTTTATCATTTTTGTAGCTAAAACCTGTTGAGATGCTTTAGACACGAGATTGCAAATGTATAACCGATCAGTACTAAATATAGTTGGACATATTATGCCTACCTACATATATACATAAATATATGCATGTTTTGTACAATCAGTTTACAAGTGGAAAATGAAAAAGAAGATAATGATAAAGAACAAGTATTACTAGTCTTAAACGGGGGACAAATGAAGCGCATATTACACAAGGCACACGATGTTTTGGGCGGAGAAGAGGGACATGAACACAAATCAATATGTAACTGAAATATATATACAAGAAATATACATATAACGGGATACATACATATATTCTATATATATATTGTAGCGCTAGCTTGTAAGAAGATGTGATGGTGTCTAAATTTATACATGCATATATATTACCGAAGCCACAGGAAGGAAGGCCTAGTTTATTATACGCCAGGACAATACCCAATTATATAGAGATGATATATACCCATATCAAAGACATTATGCTTACTTCGATATTGTGCATTGCATGTAAAGGCCAGATCTTGTCTTGAGTAACTCGGTTAGATATATCCTTTTTGTTCTAAACTCTGGCGAAGAATCCTTAGCTGTTGCCTTGGACAGTGCGCCACTCTTACTCCCTTTTTCTTTTCATCCCTTCAGTTTTCTGGGGCTCACGCTCCTCCTTGTGCATTTACGATCACACACGGATCACGGCGAGCTATTTTTATACACCCTAGCTCCAGGCTACTATCAAAACGCTTAGCTTTATGTACATTTAGTCTAAAGATCGAACACAACCCATATATATATATATTATATACCATATATTATACATGTATATTGTAGATGTAAAATGCTTAGCATTGGCGAGTGGAGTGAGTGAAATAATTTACACGTGGCATGGATAGCAGAATAGATAATTACTAGGTACTAAACCGCATACGCATACAATCAGCACGCCACATCCTAGTTGAATTGCAGCAGGATTAGGATTCGATTCAGTTCCGCATGCTCCATGTGCTTGGGAGGACACCACATACAATGTACACACGATCAAAACCAAACTACGGCGCAACCAAAGAAACCCAGAAATTGTAGCGAAACGTTATGTGTAAATGTAGCAAATCCAAAAAAAAAACAAAAAAGAACTAAAAACGCTGATTAACTAGTTGAATTTTCATTTGTGTGTCGCAACCACAAATGATGTATCAGAAATACAAAACGTAAATGTAAATGTTTAAAGATGACTACTCGATGAGGAAGCACTTGTTATTAATGCACAGACGGGGAACTTTGTGAAGAATTTACAAGATATCAGATCAAACCTTTGACAATAAAAGACAAACTGAATTTTTTCCAGTGAGCTGGACAAGCGCATCGGGCATTGAGAATTTATGACAAGTTTTACATTCAGATTTTGACACGAGTCAGAGACAATTGTTGAACATTTATTTTGGCAAAAACAAAAGAGAGAATATAACTAATAACTATGACAATAAAAGTAAGGCGGACATTTGGTCGCTCGCTGCAGCAGTATCCTAAATGTAACAACTAAATAGGCGACACACACAGAGGACACACGTATAACCGAAACTAAATGCTAAAAGCAACATGTCATACAATACATGATATATACTTACACACATATATTATATAAATGTTGGAAAATAAATGTATAAAACAATTGGCCGTGTGTAAATGTCTTTTAATAATGCTTTTTCCAGGTACATTCTGCGTTCTAACAAATTCTCTCCTTATAAAGGGTCTCACTTTGTGTACCTCTGCACCACGTCGCGCATCTCCCTGATGACCTCAGCCTGATCGGCTGCTCCCACCACAGCCGTGCCTGAGACTATCATATTGGCCCCGGCCTTGGCACAGCATTCGATGGTCTTGGGTCCCACGCCGCCGTCCACTTCGATGTCCAGGGTAGGGTAATTCGCGCGTAGCCATTCCACTTTGGGCATCATGTCGGCCATGAACGATTGGCCACCGAATCCGGGCTCTACTGTCATCACCAGCACCACATCGGCAATGGACACGAACTTTTCCAGATCCTCGACCTGTAAGTTAAAGTAAATTCATTACCATATTCGCCCTCATAGCGGGAGTAAAACCACAACTAACCTTTGTGCCCGGCTTGATGGCCAGGCCCACCTTCATGCCGGCCTCCTGCACCAGCCGGCTGACCTTGTCCACGTCCTCCACGGGCTCAATGTGAAACGTGTACAGGTTGACGCCCGCATCGGCCATGGGTTCTATCCACTGCTCCGGTTTCTGGACCATCATGTGCGTCTCAAAAAAGGCCGTCTATATCAGATTACAAAGTTAGGTGAGTATGTGCTTATACACCCAGCTCTGGGGGTCACCTTGATCTTGTTCCGCAAGCTCTTCACCATGGGATGACCGAAGGTGAGATTGGGCACAAAGGTACCGTCCATGACGTCCAGGTGCAGGTAGTCGGCTCCATTGTCCAGCAGTTTCTGGGACTCGGCGGCCAAATTGGAAAGATCCGCATTGAGAATGCTCGGTCCGATCTTGGCTTTGACGGACATCTTGGGGAAGTGCTACAAATATTTATATTGTTTTGATTTCATTGTTTTGATTTATTATGAAGCCCAAATAACAATAACATTACAAAAACACCTACTTTATTATGAAATTTGTAAACCTAGCCTAAATGGGAATCTCAAATTTCTGATTGGACCGGCGTGTGACCAGTGTGGCCAGCTGCAAATCTGGCTTTTACCTAAAAACACCTGTTCTGCATATCGTTTTATCGATAGTATCGTTGTTCTTATTTAGTACCATTCCGGTCACACTTAAATTGTCTTTGATGAACATTTGAAAGCGCTTCCCCGCGAATGCCATAAACAAAAGGGGTAATCTTTTATAAATTCATTTTATTTTAATTTGTTCAACTTTGCGCCTATAAATACTTGTTTTGAGAATGTTTCGATTTCAAGTCTACAACTCGTCCTTCTGGGCATTGACTCCCGGGTACTCCTTATTTTCAATGGTGACCCCCTTGCAGCGCTCTTGCTCAATCAGAAAGTCCTTGGCCTCCCACGCCTGGGCGCCGTCCTTGAAGAGGAATATGGCGCGGTCGTCGTCAACCATGTACCGCTCCGCCTGGATATGGTTGTTCCACAGGCTGGTCTGCCACAGTTTGGTAATGGTCTCTGCCTCGTCCCTTGTCGGCTTGCCGGTCACCGAGACGAATGTCATCAGTGTGCGTCCCTTTTTGGATACCTTTAGCAGATCCTCGGGGTTCTTGCTGTCCAGGTTGGAAAAGTCCAGCTTGGGCTGCGGGCGCAGGTGCTCGGGCAGTTCGTCCGCCTCTAGGGGCTCCTCGTCCTCCTGAAAAAATATGCATTGTAATGCGGGCACTCCACACTTTCAACTCTTGGGACTCGCCTCCCACTGGTCCAGGAGACGCTCCAAGTCCGCCTCGCTGTAGTCGCGTATGTCCTTCTTGGCCCACGCCGGTTTCTCTTCTTCCTTGAACTTTTTGGCCAGCACTAGCGGTGCCAGAGCCAGGATAAACACAATATACCGGGTTTGCATAGTTTTTTGATTCAAGTTCGCCACACGTCACCTATCAGATGCCGTTCACAAGGGGACGCGCCCGCACAGCTGATGGGCCGCTGCACTATGGGTGAAGTACAAACATTTTATGGCAAAAACAAATACATTAGGTGTTTAAAAAAAATTATAAATATACCGAACTACCCAAATAATATTATTTGTCCTTGGTGAATAATTATATATTTAAGGCTTTAATAAATATCAAGAAAGACCAACTGACTTTAGAGATAAACCAGAAGAACGTCTTTAAAATTAAAGGAAAATAAACCCCATAATATATATAAAAATTATTCCCCAAATTATGACAACAGCATTTAGCCCACTGTGCGCTGACGCTGCGGGCCGAGGCAGTGAATGAATTGCCCCCAACAGCTGTCAGTTTCAAACGAGCATCGAAGGCGCGTCGGAATATTGTTATTGCGTGGAAATGCGGCTGGTAAATTGGTTGTTATAATGCAGATAAGCCAGTCGACGATGCACATGTGTTGTGAAACTGCCGGAATACGCCATATCGCCGCTCGCTCCGTACAGTGTTTTTAAAACTTGAATGAATTAGGCCTGGCGAATTTGATTAAATTGTTTCTTTCCTCTAACGATGACATCATCCACGCCGTGTTTTTAATTCGCCTCTACGTTCCATCTGTTTTGTTTCTGTGCTTGCGTACGTTTTAGAAAAATCTTAGCCCCCACAACGACGGCGACCACAAGTATCTCTGAAAAAGCAAACTCTCAAGCAATTGGAATACACCGAAGAAAAATCAATAGAAGAACCGAACCTCTGCGGTAGGACAAGATGGTCTTTGAGGCGGTGGTAACGGATGTGCTGAACAAGGTCCTGGGCGACTACATAGAGAATTTGGATCGGAAGCAGCTGAAAATCGGCATTTGGGGAGGTGAGTCTCCTGTCGTCGTCTCCCCCGGGACATGACACAATTATGCTTAAAGTCCAAACACGCAAATCCATCATTTCACCCCATGTTTATGGCTCTATCTGCACGCCAAGTACAAACAAAAACAGCGACGACCTTATCCTTGGCAAAATTACGATTAGTGACCTAATTCTACACAAAACTTGATGAGAAATTGAGCGGCATTCGCACAGGCATGCGAGAATCGCCAGCAAAAGCACATTCTCCAACGGGCTGCTCCCCCATGAGAGCGGGCGAGAGGATGCGGATGGGTGGCCACAGATGTATGGGCGGTGGTTGGCCAACTGTTGCATCTCTGTGATGCCATGCTTGTGCGGTCTCTGTTTATATTATTCCTCTGTTTTCCGTCTGCGTTTTTATCTATTATACATAGGTACATATATATATTTACTTGTATCGGGTGTCTGTGTGAAACGTAAACAACACCCGGCCTTTTATCTTAGGGCTCTTGCTCATATTACTTAAAACTGCCAAGGCGTTGGCATTCCATGTCCAATTGCCTCAGGCAAATGGAGCTCACTCAGAGTCTTAATATAGGCCTAGCCTCAACCCCCAAGGGTCGCATTGCCACGCACATATTTGTGTTACACTGTAAATGAGTTTAAAAATACAAGAAGAGCCAAACAAACGGGTTTGTTTGTGATTTGTGGCGCAGGTCGGGAGTTGACAGACGACGACGACCAGGCCAAGCCTGTTTTATTTCGGCTGAGCTTGAACTTGATGACATAATGCTGGCTCAGCGGCTTCGTAAATTGGTGTCAAACTGGCATTATTTTAAATATAATTTGCATTTTATAAGATTATTCTTTGGGGCTTCCCCTAGCATATTAATTTCCCTGTATAAAAATAGTTGCGATGTTATTTGTTTATTTCTTATATATTTACTTATTTATTATATTAGTAATCACATTTGTTATACTATTATTAAAGCATGTTATTTTCGCAGCTGCTCTGTGTAGAATACTCTTAATCTAATCAACATTAACCCTTATAAATATGTCAATTAGCCGGTTCTTCCGAATTTCACTTTCAACTCGAAAGTTTCGAGATTTAACTTTTTTTTTGAGTTCAAGATCAGTTTAAGCCCTGATTTAACTAAAATCTTCTGAAAGCGAAACCCAGAACGGGTCCAATTAGTCGTCTCTGCTCATTGTACATATATTAAATGACTTATTTTTGCTTTCGTTTGTACATATTCATAATGAATGATTCATGCTTGCATTCAACAAGCTTAATGAGTTGTTTGCTGTAAAAAAAAAAAAATTGAGATCGATTTCTTAAGTACTATATTTATTATCTTGTTGAATATTATTTACTTTATTAAGGCCTTGCTCCATTTGTAACAAAGTAATTCCATAAAAACCTTTGATTTCTTAAAAACAATTGCATCATTAGTTAGATTTCCAGGAATAACATATCTTAGCACTTCTTATCGGCTGTTGAAGAAGCTCCAAGAGGTTGCCTGGTCGTTAAACTATTGACCCACATGCGTTATTCAATATAAATTAACAGTATTCATTTACTCATTTGGCATGCCAAGCACAACAAACACTTAACAAATAAAAGGCGGCATGCCCAAAATGCCAGACATTGGCAAATAAGTGGTAGTGATATATTGGCGCGGCTGCGCCTCTCTGGATATCACACACTGCGTCGCTAGACCATATATAAAGCTGGTGACCTTCGTAGAAAATTCACCCATTGCTCGCTCCCTTCGCAATTAATCAGCAATTAGTCAATGGGCATTTGCTCCTACAGGCACGATTGACTGATTACCGAATGTGATAAGACTAATGGAATCAATTCTATCTTTGTTTCGGCAGGCGATGTGGTCTTGCAGAACCTCAAGATACGCGAGAATGCCCTGGACGAATTGGACTTGCCCGTGCAACTTATCTACGGCTACCTGGGTGAGTATAAAGTTAAAGTTAAACCAAGTTCATTGACCATTTAATTCAATTTACAGGAAAACTTGTGCTCAAAATCCCGTGGAAGCATCTCTACACTCAGCCGGTGATTGTCAACATCGAAGACCTCTACGCCCTGGTCACACCCAACAACAATGTTCAGTACAATGCCGAAAAGGAGGCCAAGTATGAGATGGATATTAAAAAGGCGGCAATGGCTGCTCTGGAGGCAGCTCGCAAAAAGGAGCTGGAAAAGGGTAAACAGAAGTTACAAGAACAATTTTAATGAAATATTAATTATTATTTCGTAACATTTTAGATCTGCCTGCGCCCAATGCTGGCTTTACCGAGAAGCTGACGGCCCAGATTGTCAACAATCTGCAGGTGCAGATCACCAATGTACATTTGCGGTATGAGGACACCACCACGACGGGAAGTCCCTTCTCTTTTGGCATATCTCTGCACGAACTGGAGCTCTATACCACCGATTGTAATTGGGAAAAGTGCTATATGGCCCAGCAGGCGGCGCAGGTTTTCAAAATAGCGAATCTCTCTTGCCTGTCCGCCTATATGAACTGCGGCGGTAAGCTCTACGGCGAGGATAAGAGCCATCTTGCCGAGCAGTTTCAGACAAACATTGCTCGAAAAGAGTCGCAGCCAGTCGACTACCATTATGGTAAGCTTTTTTATGATTTTATACTGTATTTTATGTTATTTATAATTTTAAACAAGAAAGAAAGCTAACTTTGGCCAGCCAAAGTTTGTATACCCTTGCAGGTAACAATTAAAATATATCATAACGAAGCCAAAAATGCATTAATTTCGATTCGGAAAGCAGTTTTGTGTTAGTTTTTATTAATTTAAAAAAACTGCATACCAAATTTAAAATTTTAAGAAATCAAAATTTTCGGCCATTTTTGCTAATTTTAATGATGTAACCCCTTATCAAATTTCGCAAAAATGGCCAAAAAATCGATTTCTTCCTGACATATCTAGAAAGATTCCCCTGTTGATGCTGATCAAGAATATATATGGTTTACGGGGTCGGAAATGATTCCTTGACTTAGAAAAATATTATTTTGTATTATAAAATTTGATTTTTTATATTATAAATTTATTAAATTTTTTTAAAACTAAAAATATCATAACTCGACCAAAAGAGCATTAATTTTAAATCGGAAAACAGTTCTGTGCAAGATTTTTTACAGTTAATAAATCTGCATACTTCATTTAAAAATTTTGAAAATTCAATTTTTTATCAAAATCAAATTTTGTAAAAATGGCCAAAAAATCGATTTCTTCCTGACATATCTAAAAAGATTCCCCTGTTGATGCTGATCAAGAATATATATGGTTTATGGAGTCGGAAACGTCTCCTTCACTGCGTTGCAAACATCTGACTGAAATTATAATACCCTGCAAGGGTATACAAATATTAAAAATCACCAATCACGAATTAGGAAAACGTTGTAAAAATATTAACCAATAAATAAATAAATTCCCATTGCAGTCCTGGGTCCCATCTCTTGCAATGCCAAGCTGAAGCTGAACATGAATCCTGAGCTGGATGAGCCGGCATTCGAGAAACCAAAAATCGATCTAACTCTTGAGATGGAGAAGTTGAACGTGGGTCTGACCAACACGCAGTTTGATAATATCATCAAGCTGGGGGATGCCATGAATCGCCAACAGCTGGGCATGCCCTACCGCAAATATCGCCCCTACAACCTACGTAAATATCTTGTCCATTTCTCTAGCCAAAGTAATTTACTTTTATTTCATTTAAACAGCCATCAAGGGACATGCCAGGGAATGGTGGAAATTTGCCATAACCGCTGTTCTGGAGGAGGATGTGAAGAGACCCAATAGAAGCTGGACTTGGGAGCACATCAAGGAGCATCGCGATCGCTGTCACACTTATGCACAGGTATTGTTCTTTGACTCCTAATCAATAAAATTCCTTTTCAATAATTATTTAAATATTAAAATCAGAAATACAAAGAGCATTCCCTGAGCAAAAAGCCGCCCGCTGTGCTGGTTGAAACCTGCAATCTGCTGGAGCAGGAACTGGACATAGTTAACCTGCTGCTGATACGTCAGCGGGTGAATATAGAGATTGCAAAGCAGCGCGAGGCGGCGCCTGAGGAGAAAGCGGGATGGTTCAGCGGCTGGGGCTGGGGTGGCGGAGCCAAGAAGGAGGATCAAACAGGAGGCCAGAATTTGGGCAAGTTAAAAAATTGAATGATCCCAGAACATTTTAAATTAAAGAAACCCTTTAATTGCAGTGGAAAAGTTCGAGGCAGCCATGACAAGCGAGGAAAAGGACAAGATGTACAGGGCCATTGGTTACCAAGAAAATGTGAAGCCCACGGATCTGCCAGAGAGCTATGAGGCCATCAAGATGAACTTTAAGCTGATCGCCCTGGAAGTGGGCCTGTACAAGGAGGAGAAGAATGGACACGGAGAGTTTAAAAGCTTCCACGAACTGCCCTCGCTGGTCCTTCTCAAGTTCTCAATGGCCACGGCTGCCATCACCCAGCGTCCGGCCGCCGAAGCTTTGAGCATTACCGCCGGCATGAGGGAGCTCAAGGTGACGGGACTCAAGTCCGGCGAGAACACACCCCTGCTGATAGAGTCAAAGATCACCGACGAGTTCAACCTGCTGGATGTGTTCTTTGAGACGAATCCCCTGGACAAAAAGTGCGATCAGCGTGTTAAGGTGGTGGCACGTCCGCTACAGATCGTGTTCGATGCCCCCACCGTTGTGGCATTGATCACTGCCTTCAAGAGGCCGGAGGATGTGACGCTCTCCCGGTTTGAGGATGCCGCCAGCTCACAAATTTCCAACTTCAAAGAGCGTTCGGCCACCGGAATGCAGTACATGATTGACAAGAAATCGGTGCTGGATGTGGACATCTTGCTCATGCCGAACATTTTGATTTTGCCCCATAAGGGAGTGTACAGAGAGGGTGAGACATCCCTGCTGGTCCTGAGCATGGGCCAGGTTCAGCTGTCCAGCACTCCGCGCAATGAGTCATCCAATCTGATGAACATGCTTTCCACCGGCGAAGAGAAAGTCGACATTCTAAAGGCGGTGATGGACAATGCCTATGACAGGTTCACCGTCAAGGTGGCGGATGTCCAAATGCTGATCGTCCAGGCTGGGGAGCCGTGGCAGGCGGCGCTGGCGCATGCCGAATCCACGGATATGCACGTACTGCGACCCGTCTCCCTGCAAGTAACTGCCGCACTTTGTGTGATCGATAACGATCCGCGGCTGCCCAAGATCAAGGTGGACATCGATCTTCCTTCGGTGCTGGTCAACGTCTCGGAGGATCGCGTTATTCTCGCCATTAGAGTGGCCCTGAGCATACCTCTGCCGGAGCAGCAGCAGCAACCACAGCCCGGGCTGCGCGACACTCGGACTAGTTCGCGCAGCTCCATGTCCATATCGACCTTCTTGAACAAGGAAGTAAAAAAGATGAATGTCGGAGCAGCCGCCACGCCTGCGGTGGCCTTTGATGAGATCACGCAGTACACGAATTTGGATGTTAACTTCTCCATGGGCGAAATATATTTCGTTCTTTTCCAGTCTGACAGATGGAAAGAGACCAGCACCAATAGTTCCGGCATGCCCACCATAGTGGAGCAGGCAATGGAGACCCCTGAAGAGGGACATCGAGTGCCGACAGCACGCCAAATTCTCTCAATTGACATTCGGCGACTCGAGGCCCATTTCACGTCGCGAACCTACGAGTCTGTGGCAGCGGTGAAGTGAGTAAATAAATTTTAGTTTTTCGTAATTTTTAAAAAATATTTTTCATTATAAATCCACATTTTTGAAGAATATTTTGTTCAAGTTTAAGATCGATCTTAGCGAAATGAAACCCCTTATGATAGGTGGTGTGTCCTGGTTAATTAATTCCTTTCCCTTTAAGGCTGGGAGACATCAACCTGAGGCAGTACGGCTGCCCGGACATGGAGACATTGGATGTGATACACACGCCCAAGTCGGAGAATAGCTCAAACTATCTGTTCACCGTCTCCTGCACACTGGCTGACAAGACGTCCCCGGAGTTTGGCACCAAGTACAACTCCACAGAGCAGCTAATCGTGGCTAATTTCGAGGTACTGCAGATTGTGCTGCACCAGGAGTGCTTAAGGAAACTCATGGAAGTGGCAAACAATTTCCAACGCAATTTGGATCTTGAGCTGTCTAGCAATAGGCGATTGGATAGGACGACTTCTGCCGGTGGCGGCGATGGCATTCGGCAAAAGCTGAACGTTATCCTGGAGGACACCGAGCAGGTAATGACCACCAATCAGATGAAGCGCCGCAAGAATCAGCGGTATGGCGTCGTGGAGAGTGTGAAGGTTCGCATGATTGCGAATCTGGCCCAAGTGGGTCTGAAACTCACATCTCAGAAGCGAGACTTGACCGAGCTGAATGTGAGCAAGTTCGTATGCAGTTTGATCATGAAGAGCTCCTACACGGAGGTCAACATTGGGCTCAAGGACATACAGGTTGTGGATCTAAATCCGAATACCATACACAGGAATGTAAGTGTTTCCCTTTAAGGGCACCAAGGTGTAAATAATACGTGACTATGATTCTTCAGATCCTTAGTATTGTGGGCAAGGACGCCTTCAACTGCCAGGTGGTGCTCTTCAACAAGCAGGAGACCCTCGACTACAACTCGGACGACATGAAGATCACCGTGGACATTGGCTGCTTGAGAATTATCTACCTTAACTGGTTCGTTGCAGGCGTCTTGGTAAGTTAGTTCTTCTTGATTGCATATAATTATCTTATTAATCCTTTGCGACTCTTGCAGGATTTCCTTAATCACTTTTCTGAGGCGCAGGCCACCATATCGCAGGCCAGCGCTGCGGCGGCAGAATCCGCCCGCCAAAAGGCCATGGATGCCTACGAAACGGCCACGCGAATGAAGCTTAATATACGCATCAAGGCCCCTATTATCATAGTGCCCACTAGTTCTCGATCCCTGAATGCATTGGCTCTTGACTTGGGACTGCTGGAGTTGACGAACAACACGGTGGAGATAGCGGTGGCCAACGAAGAACGGCTGGCGGTCATCGATGAGATTAAGCTGCTCATATGCGATGTAAAGTTAACCAAGGTGACCATAATGGATGGCAATGAAAGCGCTGTTGATGGTGAGTGCAAGAAAATAGCAGAAAATAAAGATTTAAATATAACATATCTTAGTAAATGAAGTAATAGATAAAAACAAGGAAGCCAACTTGGCCACGCCGAAGTTTTTATACTCTTGCAGTTTCAATTTGAACACTAACAATCGATCCAAAATGAACAGCAGATATATAAAACAAGAAAGAAAGCTAACTTTGGCCAGCCAAAGTTTGTATACCCTTGCAGGTAACAATTCAAATATATCATAACTAAGCCAAAAATGCATTAATTTCGATTCGGAAGCAGTTTTGTGTTAGTTTTAATTAATTTAAAAAAACTGCATACCAAATTTAAAATTTTAAGAAATCAAAATTTGTGGCCATTTTTGCTAATTTTAATGATGAAACCCCTTATCAAATTTCGCAAAAATGGCCAAAAAATCGATTTATTCCGGACATGTCTAGAAAGATTCTCAGGTTAATGCTGATCAAGAATATATATGGTTTATGGGGTCGGAAATGATTCCTTGACTTAAAAAAATATTATTTTGTATTATAAAATCGGATTTTTTATATTAAAAAACATCTTGATTTTTTTTTATTAAAAATATCATAACTTGGCCAAAAGAGCATTAATTTTAAATCGGAAAACTGTTCTGTGCAAGATTTTCTACAGTTAATAAATCTGCATACTTCATTTAAAAATTTTGAAAATTCAATTTTTTATCAAAATCAAAAATTTTAAAGAT
>VNJY01008752.1:0-108879 GCA_008042715.1 Drosophila bocki | reverse complement strand
GGAAATGACTCCTTCAATGCGTAATGAGCTTCGGACTGGAAATAAAATACCCTGCAAGGGTATAAAAATTATAGCTTCGTTGTTTTTCAACGTATGTTTATCTACTCTCAGATATAAGCTTTTTTTATTATTCTAGAACTTTGGTATAAATTTTATAAAAATAAAACTATATCATATAGCTGCCATAGAAGCGATCGGTAAATGTATAAAATATGTAAAGCTGGGAATGTAAAACTGAAACTGTCAAACTGTAAACATAATAAGTATAGGTAAAATTTAATGAAACTCTGTTTTGTGAGTGTTTTCAGCATTTAAATCTATAATATAAACATCGAAACCAATCTGCAAGGGTATACAAACTTCGGCGTGCCGAAGTTAGTTTCCTTTCTTGTTTTATTTTAACTTTAGTTAGTTTTTTAACATGTTTATGGTTTTCTGTTTAGTTCTAATAATCTTGCAATACAAAGACAGCCGTGCAATCATAATATTCCTATATTTTAAATCCGTACCTACATTTTCTAAAATTTAAGGCTCAGAGCTGCCTTGTCTCCAAGTCATAAATATGTTCTAAGAGCATCATGTTTTATTATTAAAATAAAATACATATATAAATGTTAAACTACTAATTTTTTTTATATTTCATGCTTTTGCATGAAAGCCAGTGTCCGTGAATTCTGTTTTTATTAAGATGATTGTGCTTCAAATATAAAGCATGGCAAAGTTGAATACCAGAAATTGAAGCCTTTACGAAATTATGAATTATTATTATTATTATTATTTAATAATGCTAGGTACTGTGCAGTTTACCCTAAGGTGAGTCTCCCTTGCTCCGGCTAAGATGTATTTCAATTACCCACGCATAAGCTACTATTTTAGGCTATAAAAAAAAAACAAACAAAAATGATGTACGTGTCTAGGGAATCACATGGAGTGGCCCGTCCATGGGCGATCGGTCCACGATCGAATCAGTCTGCGCCGCAGAGGGTCGCTGCATAGTCAGCGCTCCTCACTGCTGCTTCCCTCGCCACCGATGAAGTCGTCCCGCAGTCCGCCCCTGTGCTCGTAGTTGTGGTGGTGATGGATATGCTCCTCCTCCTCCTCCAGCTCCGGCTCTGGCACAGCAGCGGGAGCCGCCGCTGCCAACGGCAGTGAGTGGTGGTGGATGTGCTCCTTGGTCTGATGGATCTGTATGGGGCGATGGTCCTCGTGTATCACCTTCTTCTCCTCCTTGAGAACGAGGGGCTTGTGGTGGTGGTGGACATGCTTAACCACGGTGTGAATGTGCTTCTCAATCTTCTTGTGAATTGGCACGTGTATGACGATTTTCTTCTTTTTCTGGTAGCCTCTGTGGAACAGCATTTCGAATTATTGGTCAGATTATGTAAAACGAATCAATTAATCAACGTGAGATAAAACCCCACACAAAGTGGGGTTGTGTGGGGTTTTATCTCTAGTAATCCTACCCAGCATCCGTTTCCGGCACACAGACGAGCAGCAGAACAAGCGCCACCACCAGCGAGAGCCTCAGCAGCTGGAAACGTGTAATGGCAAAGGTAATAGTAATCCTGCGGCCATCTCCTGTCCCACTATGTCCACTCACCAAACTGCGGTTATCCATGTCGCTTGGCTTAAAGTTGCAGTGTTGAAGGGGTGTGCTTTTGTTCCAACGATGCGGCCGCTGTGAAGGCTCCAAGTCTTTTGATTGCTGCCCCACTGCGACCATTTTATTTATACAGACCTGCGGAATGCGCCGCTCCGCGGCGCTGAAATACTCCATCGCCAGTTGGCAGCGCGCTTCCGTGCCACAGCCCATCCAAGCCGTGGCAGCAGCTACCTATAGCCATGGCTGCGCATGCGCACGCGCCGAACCACAAGAAAGCTGCTCAAGCTGCTCAGTGGAAAACCTGCAATTTTCATTCATTTCGGATGGCAGCGATCATCGTGTCATGCCTTGTGGGTGGTTTCTGGCCGCTGCAGATGGCCGCCAGATGGAGACCATGCCGGCATTGGATCATACCCTTTCCCAAACTATGTTAAGTTCATCTGAAATGCACAATAAATAAGGCTTTTGTAGGTGATTTAGGTGATTTATAAGGTTAATAAAACTATTTACCAATAATTTTATAAAATTTTTTTAAATAAACGAAACTTAAAAAATGCACAACTAAGTCAAAAAGGCATTAATTTTAATTCGGAAAGCTGTTCTGCGTTAGTTTTTACAAGGTTAATAATCCTGCATACTAAATTTAGTATTTGGAAAAATTAAAAATTTGGCTAATTTTTGAAAATTTTAATGATGTAACCCCTTATCAAATTTTGAAAAAATTAATAAAATTTTTTTTTTTGCTGGACATGGCTAGAAAGATTCTCCTGTTAATGGTGATCATGAATATATATGATTTATGGGGTCGGAAATGACTCCTTCAATGCGTTCCGAGCTTCTTACTGAAATTATAACACCATGCAAGGGTATGAAAACCTTCCTCATGGTAGTGGCTCCTCAGAGTATTTTCTCGCCTGACAGCCTCAATTGGATGCCAGATTAGTCAGATAAATTGGGATGATTACCTGGCTCCTGGGATTCCTCCCCAATTTGGCAGAGCATGGGAGCTTCGTCCCCATTGATGGCTTCCCATTCCCACTGCGCTCCTCTTTGTTTTTTTTTTCCGTTTTGTTTTCGCTGTGTGTGAACTTCTTCTTCGTTGGCTCACGCAGACGGAAGCCACGGCAAACTGCGCCCGAAAACTTAGAGCAGCCCCAACTGGAGCTTCCCAAACTCAGTCAACGGAAATAGTTGGAGTGCAGCGCGGTGTTTAATACTAACTTATTGTACATAGACCCATACATGCATATGGGTGTTGTGTGGCCGCCCAGCCCCGTTTTTCTCCACCTGGCGGCACGTAACGCGAGAAATACGTTACAAATAGATCGCATGCACATAGCGCATATTTCTATTATGCAATCGTACTGGCGATTTGTGAGATTTGCGGGTGTTATTTAATTTGCGCGCATTTCTTCGTTTTCAAATGCGATCAGTGCCAGAACGGGGCTGTCAATCGATATCGCTGGCTGTCATCGATACGCGCGGTTGGAGCACGAAGAAGAAGCAGCAGCAGTGAGGCAGAGCAAGAAGAAGAATAAGGGGAAAGAACGGGGAACAGCAATAAAAGCGTCTGGCAGCACAGTGGGCAAAAATGATAAAAAGCCGCAAAGCAAACTGAATTTAAGCTTTTGGTAATTAATAATTCAGCGATTTGTATCTAGGGAAACAGCAAAAATGTTCGTTGTTATTTAGTAAATCGGTAAATGAATGAAAGCCCATCTTGGGAATCTTTAATACATATTTATTTGATGCACGCCACTTCGCTGCTGGTTAACATGATAGGAAGCACTTAAATCTAATAAATGTGCACCACATTTTTCCGATCGACTTAACATTTAATAAAAACGTGCGAGTACGAATGAGGAGTTGAGAAACGGAACAATAAGCCTGCAATGCCTTCCAATCGTCGTCTTAATTACCCGTGAGGAACTAGAATTTTGTCACGCCCACTGATCACTGGGCCCACTGTGCGCAGACTGGGTGAGGTGAGTCAGTGCTGCCAGGTTTTCTAAAACATAGGTTGCTAGATTTGAAAAAAAGTATATTATATAAAAATTGCTGGACAATTTTAATTTTTAATGAGTTACACATATATTGCTTAATTCTTATATTAACAATTTAATTTATGTATTGATTAATTTTAAATCATAAAAAATAATTTACTCACTTATCTGAAGAAAGTTGTTGGTTTCTAATTCATCTTTTTCGGCTGATTCAGCATTAAGAGTGCATTTTAGGTTTATGTTAATATGTTTTACTCACTTTTAAATCAGCTAAATCAGCAAAAATGAAAATTGCTGGATTTGTGGCTACTATAATTTTCAAAAAAAAGTTCTAAAAGTTACCAGATCTAGCAAATAAATTGCTAAGTTGGCAGCACTGGCATTGGCAGTGAGCGCCCCCCAATCGGAATCTTTTTTTAGTATTGAAAGAACAGCGCAGTAAAAACGAGCCAGACAAAGTAAATAACGGCATACATATACAGAGTATTCTATTCCGTAAACCGTAAATTATTTGTTGATGCGACCAGAAGAACGAAGAAGAACGACAGCTAATAACGTGTTTCAGTTATTTTCTAATTTCAATTTGCCTTCTTCCTCTTCTGCTCTCTGTTTTCTGTTTTTGTTCTTGTGTGCCTGTGTGAACCAATTGTTGCTGCTACTCTGCCACGGCGAGAGTGTGTTGGTGCGCCGTGATTAATAATTCGCATGAAGCAGCCAGTGACAAAGCCGAAAACCAGTGAAATAATATGCAACAATAACTACGGGGCTAATGGGAATATATATAAATATCTGTGAGATTCAAGCCTCCGAAATATGCATGCATCGCGCCAACGCACACGCACGATCATCATTCCAATTGGGACACAGCAGCTTGCGCCCTCTCGGTCCCATTGGGAATCCATACCCTGGGGCCCATTGGAATTAATAAACAGCAGCAGCACTTGGCGAGCTTCCACGCATACACTTACAGCTGATAAGTTCCGATCGGAGCTATCTTCCGATCAGACCGGGATCAACTGCGGCTTCCTGACGCTCAACCTGTTCCGATTGGACGTTCAGACGTTAAGACATTTAGACGATCAGTCGGTTTAGTCGGTTTTAGTCGGGTGTGTGCAGCAATTTGTTGTCCATAAATGGCCAACACAACCAAGTCAATAAACCCCAATAAAGCCCACATTGGCTATTTATTATGAATTTCGAAGCAGCGCCGCCGAGTGCGGAGCGTTGAGAATGGCGAAAATCAATCGAAGGCGAAATTCCATAAGTGGCGGACGTACATCACAAGTATTTCTAGAACTGATGTGTATATTTAGATATTTATCCGGCAAGCCGACTGTGTGCGTGTGTGTGTGTGCATTGCAGGCGCGAATAAGGTTCTAAAATCCAGAAATACTTCTGCGGGGCGCCAATAGTCTGGAGGGAAGGGGGAAAGAGACTGAAAGAGAGCGGAATAGTGGCCCAGTGTCTTTTTTTTTTTAACACCTCCCCCGCACAGGAGGAAGTCGTATTTTCAATGTCTTTGGCACGGATTTCACTTTCCCATTTCGCCTTCCCCATTTTCCAATTTCAATCTGGTTAACCGTAAATCAGGGCCAATTATTTGAGTGGCTAAGGTCCGCACCCTTACTAAGGTGACTAGTGCGTCACCGATTCCGCCATTCCCTTGGCCAGGGCCACAAATCGCCAATATCGACATCCCCCAAAAGTCTGGGGAGTGACCTCACGAGATGCGTCATCGTTATTAAACGGAAAACAGCCCAAGCGGGCAAACTGAATCAACAGAAGCGAAACAGAAAAAGAAACAGAAACAGAAACTAAAACGATATCCAGGAATGGGGTTATTAATGTGGAAGCCCCTGGAGAACACATATTTACATATTCGAAACAGTGGGTACTTCTTGTTCGGAACGGTTCTGCATAAGCAGCTTACCTGAAAAGTCACATCTGAACTATGTATCTTACAACCTGATATATTTACTAGATGCCTTGTAAGCCTCCTAGCTATCGGATTGCAAGTGGAATCTGACACAAGGCTAGTGGTTGAGTGTTCCGTCAATTGATTTACATGGCAACTTATTCAATTGAATATTGTTTGCGTCTTAAACAAACGCCAATGATCCCAATGAATGTATGGTATTTCGGAATTTCTAGATCGTAACGAAAACGTCGTTCTGAATATTAAGGCCCCTTTAGCTCTCTTGATAATAGTAATTTTCCTACGTGTACTTGGCCCTGTTTGCACTGGTCTTATCTGTGTCTTGGAATGGAATTCAGAAAGATTGCTCCCTGAGATGTTTGCCCAACTCCGTGGCATGTCTTATGCCCATTTAAATGTCTTCTTTATTTCCAGCATATACTACGGAACTGGCCCACAAAACAGAGAGCAAGAGAGTGAGATAAGCACACAACTAGAAGAAAGCAGGAAAGGAAAAGAGCAGCCAAAATGCCCGTCTTCCACACAAAAACCATCGAGAGCATATTAGATCCTGTGGCCCAGCAGGTAAGCATACCACACACAAGGGGTCCACGCTTTGGGGATGATGGGACGGGGGTTGAACTTTCGTTTCAAGTGTATCTCTCGCCCGAAATAGCTATAGCTAGTAAACAAATTGGCGCCCAAAAAGGTAACGTTCCAATGGTTATTAAAACGTTTCAAGTTTAAGATTTAAGTAAAATGTATTGCCAGTTTGGTCTTGGTATTAATTGGATGGTAAATTTGAGCAATTAAAAAATAAATTGAAATAAATCCTGAATATTGCTTATTCTGTGTAATATCAAGTCTAAAATTGTTTCAAAAATACATTTATACATACGCGCTAGAAGCAGCATTGATAGTTGTGAGTTCTCACCTGACTGCGCATCACTGACTCCACTTGCCAGTCTCCCTGCCCGTCCTCTCGACTTTCCTGACACCTGACATCATCCCCAACTGCATCTGTGTGGCATGTGTGTCGGTTACCCCCGTGTCCCCCGGTGTAGATCAATTTATTTGTGGTGCCCTCCACTATTATGAGATGAAACAAACTCGCGGAGAGGAGATCCGCATCTTGGTTGTTTGGCTGTTTCGCTGTTTTGGCGTTACTTAACGGGTCTAAAAATAAATGAGGTAGAAATAATAAGAATAAATGTTGATCAGAGGCCAGCCGGCCAACCTGAGCCTGAGGACAGCAGAATTTTAATTTAATAACGCAACAAATGAAAATGAAAATAAAAAAAACCAAGCAAAAGGCGAGGAAAACAAACCAGATGGGGTGCAAGAGGGGACAGGGGGCCAGCGAGGGGTTGGGGCCAGTTGGCCGAGATCCAAAAATAGCAGCATAAAATACGTTTAGGAAAATCCAAGCGGCGAGAGAAGAAATAACCAAAATAAAATAAAAAGAAAACATTTACGACGAACAAGCCATGAAAATGAAATCATAGCAAAAGTTATGGGCTCCCAAAGGGGCGAGGGCGCGGGCGCGGTGAGTAAGGGGGGGGGGAACAAAGGTGTAGGAGTAGGTGTAGGTACACACATATCCGAGCACACCACGGCCACGGTGTAGGTGTGGGCATCCATCGGATGCGGATGAGTGAGGACTGTGGTCTGAAAACTGTGCCAAAAAGCAAGCCCAGTGCATTAGTCATCCGCCGACAGGGATGCGGCGGTGGCGGTGGGTGGGTGGTGATCGCTGCTAGCTGCTCGCTGCTGGCAAACAAATGAATTAAAAACGATCATTCAGCACATCAATCAGCACACTGATACACAAACGCGAGCACATATGTCTCTGTTCATGTACGAGGCGCACATAATTAGTCGATGGAGAAGGGGCCACCGAATGGCGGCTAGCTAGTCTGCCTAATTACATAATTAATTAATCAAGTGGGCCAATTGTGCTGCTAATTGTGCGCCCACCAACATGAGCAAGAAGAGGTGCCCTAAGGCCATGTAATCCCAGTTCAGTTGAGCGTCTCAACCGCCTAATTCCCTGACTTACACCCGCTTAGTTCTTGCTCTTGCCTCGATTTAGTTTCCCGTTTAGATGGGCTCAGTGGAGATTAGCGATTAATGCCCCCCTCCTTCTCCGTCTCCGTCTCGGCCAGTTCACTCTCTATAAATAGACATTGGGCGAAAACACCTTGAGCAGGTGATGATGCTGATGTCAAGTCCAAATGCCATGCACCATGTGGCGTTCTCTGGCGCCGCCCACGCTCCCATTTCGGTTCGCATTGCTCTCGTTCTGTGGATCTGTGAATGAATAGAGTTGGATCGCTGATAAAACCGAGTGGGTTTCGACTTGCTTTGGATTGGTGGGGCTTTAGCGATCACGCAGCACGATCATTAACCATTTTGCTGCCATAAAAAATAACAACAACTCCATTGCCCCATTCCCCGGCGCGAAATTGATTGATCAATCAGTGCGCTTCAGTGGAGCGGGGGACATAACTGGGGCTCCCCCAGAGTTTCCAGAGGCTTCAAGTGGCCAAGTGATGAGAGAGATTTATTAAATAGTCTGGAATCAATTGGGGAAATCAAGCTGACATGATCGAATGTAGGTTGCAGGAGAGGATAGCCTAAACATCAATAGAATTGCAGCTCCCGCTGGAGATCTCTTTGAATATGGTTTGCAGCCCCATAAAGATCTTCTCCAGCAATCCCTGTGATCCCATCCTAGTTGTAGCTTGCTTCTCCCTCTTCCCAGCCACCATTACCCTCCTCTTACTCATTCGAAACCTAGTGTTTCTTTAGAAGATCCTGTACTAATGCCATTTTTTCGCTGCCCCCCCCCAGGTATCTCGCCTGGTGATCCTCCACGAGGAGGCCGAGGATGGCAACGCAATGCCCGACCTCAGCCGGCCGGTACAGGTGGTGTCGGCGGCAGTGGCCAACTTGGTAAAGGTGGGCCGTGAGACCATTAACAGCTCCGATGACAAGATCCTGCGCCAGGACATGCCCTCGGCATTGCATCGCGTGGAGGGTGCCTCGCAGCTGCTGGAGGAGGCCTCGGATATGCTCCGCTCCGACCCGTACTCGGGTCCGGCGCGCAAGAAGCTGATCGAGGGGAGCCGCGGCATCCTGCAGGGCACCTCCTCGCTGCTGCTCTGCTTCGACGAGAGCGAGGTGCGCAAGATCATCCAGGAGTGCAAGCGCGTGCTGGACTATCTGGCCGTGGCCGAGGTGATTGACACCATGGAGCATCTGGTGGACTTCCTCAAGGATCTCTCGCCCTGCCTCAGCAAGGTGCATCGCGAGGTGGGCGCCCGCGAGAAAGAGTTGACTCACCAGGTGCACAGTGAGATCCTTGTGCGCTGCTTGGAGCAGGTCAAGACCCTGGCCCCCATCCTCATCTGCAGCATGAAGGTCTACATTCACATCGTGGAGCAGCAGGGACGCGGCGCCGAGGAGGCGGCCGAGAATAGGAATTACCTGGCCGCCCGCATGAGCGACGAGCTGCAGGAAATCATTCGCGTGCTGCAGCTGACCACCTACGACGAGGACACCAGCGAGCTGGACAACCTCACGGTGCTGAAGAAGCTCTCGAATGCCATCTCCAACAAGATGCAGCTGGCCAACGAGTGGCTGTCCAATCCGTATGCGCTGCGGGGCGGCGTCGGCGAGAAGGCTCTCCGCCAGGTGATCGACAACGCCACCGAGATCTCGGAGCGCTGCCTGCCCCAGGACTCGTATCCCATCCGCAAGCTGGCCGACGAGGTGACGGCCATGGCCAACACTCTGTGCGAGCTGCGTCAGGACGGCAAGGGCCAGTCGCCGCAGGCGGAGTCCCTGGCTCGCGGCATCCGCGATCGCCTGGGTGAGCTTCAGTCCCTGGTCCACCAGGCCGTGCTTGGCGTGGACAAGGCCGGTGTACAGCAAACGGCCCACACCATCCAGGGTCGCCTGGAGCAGGCTGTGAAGTGGCTGCAGCATCCCGAGATCAACGACGGTGGTCTGGGCGAGCGCGCCATCAACCTGATCGTAGAGGAAGGCCGCAAGGTGGCCGAGGGCTGCCCTGGCCACCAAAAGGCCGAGATCCAGCAGCTGTGCGACGAGGTGGAGCGCCTGAAGCGCCAGGCGGCCGGCTCTGGGCCGGCGGCCAAGCAAGCGGCCAAGCAGCTCACCCAGAAGCTATACGAGCTGAAGGCGGCCATCCAGAATGCCCTGGTCAACCGCATCGTGCAGGACTTCATGGACGTGAGCACGCCGCTGAAGCAGTTCACCGAGGCGGTGCTCCTGCCGGAGGGCACTCCCGGACGAGAGCAGAACTTCAACCAGAAGTCGAACAACCTGCAGGCCTTCAGCGATCGCGCCTCAAAGACGTCGCGAATGGTGGCCGCCGGCGGTGCCTGCGGAAACAAGAAGATCGCCGAGATACTGCTCTCCTCCGCCGCCCAGGTGGACTCGCTCACTCCGCAGCTCATCAGCGCCGGCCGCATCCGGATGAACTATCCGGGCAGCAAGGCGGCGGACGAGCATCTGCAGAACCTGAAGCAGCAGTACGCGGACACGGTGCTGCGCATGCGCACGCTCTGCGACCAGGCCACCGATCCGGCCGACTTCATCAAGACCTCCGAGGAGCATATGCAGGTCTATGCCAAGCTCTGCGAGGATGCCATCCACGCCCGCCAGCCCCAGAAGATGGTGGACAACACGTCGAACATTGCCCGCCTGATCAATCGCGTCCTCCTTGTGGCCAAGCAGGAGGCGGACAATTCGGAGGATCCCGTCTTTACGGAACGCCTGAACGCCGCAGCCAACCGGCTGGAGCGTTCGCTGCCCGCCATGGTGGGCGATGCCAAGCTGGTGGCCACAAACATAGCGGATCCGGCAGCGGCCGCCGCCTGGAAGAACTCCTTCCAGCGCCTGCTGGGTGATGTGCGCGAGGTGCGCGATGCCATTGCCCCGCCGCAGCCGCCGCCGCTGCCCACATCCCTGCCGCCGCCCATTCCGGAGCTGAGCGCCCTGCATCTGTCCAACCAGAATGGTGAGTGTGTTGGTGAGTCTTTTGCTCCTGTGAATCAAACTCATCTGTTTCTCTTTTACCGACAGCTGAGCGTGCGCCGCCTCGCCCGCCACTACCCAGGGAGGGCTTGGCCCCGGTGCGTCCACCACCGCCAGAGACGGACGATGAGGACGAGGGCGTCTTCCGCACCATGCCGCATGCCAATCAGCCCATCCTGGTGAGTCCATTGAGTAAAGATCCTTCTTATACTGGTTTCTAATTTGTACTCTCACTTTCTTGTCCGCAGATCGCCGCCCGTGGCCTGCATCAGGAGGTGCGCCAGTGGTCGTCCAAGGACAACGAGATCATCGCTGCCGCCAAGCGCATGGCCATCCTGATGGCCCGCCTCAGTGAGCTGGTGCTGTCCGATTCGCGCGGCAGCAAGCGCGAGCTGATCGCCACTGCCAAGAAGATCGCCGAGGCCTCCGAGGACGTGACGCGGCTGGCCAAGGAGCTGGCCCGCCAGTGCACGGACCGTCGCATCCGCACCAACCTGTTGCAGGTGTGCGAGCGCATACCGACCATCGGTACCCAGCTGAAGATTCTGTCCACGGTGAAGGCAACGATGCTGGGAGCCCAGGGCTCCGACGAGGATCGCGAGGCCACCGAGATGTTGGTGGGCAATGCCCAGAACCTCATGCAGAGCGTAAGTTTCTACTCCCTTCCTTGTGATCCCCTAAAAGCTCACATCTCTTCCACTCTCCTGCAGGTGAAGGAAACGGTGCGCGCCGCCGAGGGAGCAAGCATCAAGATCCGCTCGGATCAGACCAGCAATCGCCTGCAGTGGGTGCGCCGGCAGCCCTGGTACCAGTACTAGGTGCTCTCTTTTTAACTGGGACCTGTCCAACTGTTCCCCTGTCCGCCTGCCACCTGTGCCACCTGCCACCTGCCACCTGTGCCTTGTGTGTACCATACAAAGCTTAACACTAATCTTAATGATTTCCATCTTAAATGTTAACCCCCTAATCTGTTCCAACCGCCACTATTTATTGTGCTCATGTCCCCCCCTGCCCGATCCCATTCTGATTGGGTTTCGATAATTGTAAAATTAATTATTAAGCGTGCAATAAAAGCGAGCGATCAGCCGGGAAGATGTACATACAATACATGCAAGCAGCAGTCAGTCGTCAGTCGTCAGTCAGGTTTAAGCGAACGCAATATGTATATAGAATAAGTGACCAAGTGCAAGAGTTTTGAACTTGAACGCCCCTCAGACTCACCCCCCAACACCTTGTGCCCCGTCCCTCGACTGTACTCGTAGTATACTAACAGCAGCATTTATTATTGAACCCGCCTCTGCTGGAGGAACTCTTGGCTCCCACACCCCACACCCCCTGCCACTTGCCACTTGCCATTGTTTGTTATGTTCGGATTTTTAACTCACTAAAACTGCGAATTATTCGCTGGCGAAAGCAATGCTAACCCCAGGCCCCATTGCAATTCCCCCCCCCCCATGTGTGTCCATGTTCAAGATACTTATATGATTGAAATAAAACTGAATATCGAGTGTTAATTTGGGGTTCTGTGTGTTATTTCCAGAAGCAGCAGTAATACATTGCTTTGCATCTGAGTTAATCTTATGGAGTTAATCCCTGGATAATAACCAAAGATAAAATCCTTCCTCTGTGCCAGGCGTACAAATTCATCAACTGTTTGATGTGAAATACCGATGCGATAAAGGACCCTGCTGGCTGGTACTTCCCATCGAGCAGTTGATGGATTTTGTACGTTCCCAGCAGAAATATCAATATTAAATAATAATAAAAAAACCATAAAATGATGGAGAAGATTTCCCAAACACACCAAATTATTTATAGGGACAATGTCTGACTATATGGAATACATACATAACAAGCAATTTGAATAATGGGCTCCGAATGCACGATCTTTTGGCCGGTCGTGGGTTAAATTCAATAATAGCCCGTGTTTACATCTCTGCCAGTCGCACATCCGCTGGCCGCCCATGTCCGTGTCCCTTTCCCTGTCCGTGTCCGCCTCCAGCGAGAAATTGGGAAATCCGAGAGGCAACTCGCCTATAATTAGCCATCACTCCATGACGCCGAGCGGCAAGAGCGAACGGTGCGCGAATCGAGAGCGAGAATAGCAGCATGAAAAGCGTCGAGAAAAGCGAGGAAACTCGGCCGAGCGGAGAGTTGCCTCGGCGGCGGCGCGGTCAGTTGCGATTCGATAATCGGCGGCAGTAAGAGCGGGAGAGTTGTGAGATTACCCAAACGCTGGTCATTCATCCTGGTGTGCGCCATGTCCCAGACGGAGCAGGAGCAGGAGCAGGAGCAGGAGCAGGAGCAGACTCCCAAGTTGCAGTTGCAGCAGCCGATGCATCAGATGACCATCAGCGCCTCCACGCAGGAGCTGGCCGAGCTTCTGGACATTCACCTTGGCGCGCTGCGTCCCAAGGAGCCGGCATGGCGCGTGGCCGACTCGCCCATCTCTGGGCGTGGAATCTTCGCCAGCAGGGACATCGAGGCTGGCGAGGAGCTCTTCCGCGAGCACACCCTGCTGGTGGGTCCCACGGCTCACCGATCCACCAATCTGCGCACCTGCACGCTATGCTACCGTTTGATACCCGGCACCACCGATCCGGAGGCTCTCTGTCCGGCTGGCTGCGGCCTGCCTGTATGCCTGGCCTGCAGGGATTCCCCACGCCACGAACTGGAGTGCAAGCTATTCCGCAAGTGGCGGCCGCTGGAGCAAAATCGGATCGAGCCTCGAGCCCTGCGCATCCTCAGCGTGGTGCGTTGCTTCTTCCTGGACGAGCCACAGCGAAAGCTGCTCTACGCCATGCAGGCCAACGCCGATCGCTATTACATGAAGGAGGTGGAGCGAGCGGCCGCCTGCTTTGAGCACTTCCCGCGGGAGCAGGACATGCTGGACTTCTTCTACCGCACCATCTGTGCCTTCAATACGAACGCTTTTGAGAGCCGCAGCAACGTGGACGGACACGAGGTGCTAGTCCGGGCTTTATACCCGCTGGCCGGGCTCCTTAACCACCAGTGCACTCCGAACGCGGCGCACCACTTCGAGGACGGGGAGACGATTGTGGTGTGCGCCACGGAACGGATCTCCAAGGGCGCCGAGATCACCATGTCCTATGCCAAGCTGCTCTGGTCGACGCTGGCCCGGAAGATGTTCCTCGGCATGACCAAGCACTTTATGTGCAAGTGCGTCCGGTGTCAGGATCCCACGGTGAGTTGAGACCAATGGATCCACGGAGTGGGAGCTGCTAGCTGGGAGCCGCTGCATCTGCCTTGCTCTCGATTTTTGGGGGCCCGAAAGTGGCGCAATTGTCGCGATGCGCCCCCAAAAATAGCTTCAACAGCGCCGCCGTAAAAATGTCACCGCACACAGGGGCGTTCGTCAAAGGGGGTTCGAGGGGGCAGCACTCAAGTACACTTTAAAAAACAATTTAACTATAATAACTATAGAAATTTGTGTTGTAAGGCTAACTTACCCATCGAGTCCCTTGAGTGCTGCTTAGTAACCCCCCTCCTACGCTCCTGCGACGAATCTAAGTGGGGGCCACAGCGACATCCGACGAGCAATTAATCAGCCCGCCCAAGTGAGTGATTGAGGCGCGGCAGCTGGCCGAAATTCAGGAGGGATTTGGAGACTGGCAGCCAAGTGAGTAGAGAGAGTACCTATTCGCACACAATCGTTCTCGCGGCAAAGGCTCACAGAAGAGCCGTCAGGACGATAGTTCTGCGAGAGACTCCGCATGACAACTGGCAACCGTGTTGGGTTTGTATTGAGGGTGTTTCTACCCTACCCGTTCCCAGCTTTCCTTTGAGAATGATCCCAGCCAACTGAATGCCCCCGATAAAAAGTCAAACCATTATCTCGGGCAGCCTGCCAATGACCGATGGAGGCGCCCCAACTAGTTCAAGTACCCACACTCATCCTACATCACAGCCTACATCATATATATATATCTTATATATCTTATATATCATTCATTCATTCGAATGGCACAGAATTCGCGTCTGCCAGGGGGAGGCGATGTCATAGATCGCATAGCACGTCAACTGCCCTTGCCTCACCTGCCCACCGCATCTTTGTATCTTTGTATCTTTGAATCTTTGTATCCGCGGACCTACGTATCTTCGCATTTTCGCAGCTTCGCATATTCTATGCCGCACGTCAATCCGCATGAATTTCAATTTCGGTTTGCCTTATTTTGTGGTCTTTTAAATATAAAATTTGCGCACAAATTCTTTAGAAAACAAAAACAGACCCACAAATGAGGAACATTTTCAAATTCGTCGAGTATTTTGTCTGGCATACCCTTTCCTTTTTTTTTTTAGAGGAATTCCGGAATATCTCTCAGGGTTTCTATATATTTTTAGGGATTTTTTAGAAGAAAAATTTAAATCAACATATTAAAATTGCACACTGATTTTAATTAAGATTTTATTTCAAAGGGAATAGTATTTTTTAGAGGGATTTCGTAATATTTTTCAGATTTTCTATATATATATATTTTAAGGATTTCCCAAAAGATAACCTATTAAAAATTTAAATTAATTTCTTAAAATTGCAACTAGATTTTAATTATTACCTGAATTGAATTTAGTTTTCAGAAGTTTCTGTAAAAATATTCTTGCTTAAAGGGTATTTCCAAAAACAGACTCACAAATGAGGAACATTTTGAAAGGTTGTTGAGTATTTCGTCTGGCAAAGGGTATGCTTTTTTTTTAGAGGGATTCAGGAATATCTCTCAGGTTTTCTATAATATTTTAAGGATTTCCCACAAGATAACCTATTAAAAATTTAAATTAACATTTGAAAAGTGCAAAAGAATTTTAATTTAGTTAATTATCAGCCAAATTTACTTAAGTTTTCCCAAAATTTCTGTAATAATATTCCTGCTTAAAGGGTATTTCCCCAGGCAGCTGTTAGCTTTCCCAATATTTTTTTGCTTTTTTTTTTGGAATATTCGGCACTCGAGTGTGTGTGTGCTGTGTGTTGTTTTTTAACTTAGCTCGGCCCCCGGCTGCCTTCGCTTCGATTGGGGGCAATAAAATGCACGTAAAAAATGAAAATAGATTTTAAATGGAGCCACTGCTGGGTAGAATCAAAAGGCACTGCTATATAGTTGCTCGTAAAAGTTTACAGCTGATTTACGTATGTCCGCGGACCGATGGGCGGGACCTGGAGTTCGTAGCTTGGGTGACAACGCGTGACAGTTACCCCCCGAAGGTGAGCAGGTGGAGCCATCCCCAACTCGGTCGTCGGTCACGTGTCACGCCGCTCACCTCTCGTTCCGCTCCCATTCGTCCCTGACACGCAACTCCTTTTTGGCCGGCAAATGTCTTAATTTATGTCCCAGCCACACGCACGGAGAAGGACACCAAAAGAGCGGTACACTGGGAGAAATTAGGCTTAGGAATTCAGCTGGAAAAAGGCTCTTAAAGATTTCGGATTTCAATTTTAAAGTTTTTCTAAACTTTGTTGCTTGACATTTTAGTTTCCAAATTAATTGATTTATTTCTTTTTAGTTATTTTTTGTATTTTTGTTTGCTTTCAAATAATTACTAGTAATTTTGGACAGTGCAATGGCTTGGGTAGACAACAACGCCAGGTATCAGTGGCTCTGCATCTCCGCAAATAATTTTTGTCCACCTGCTCAGATTGCCGAGGGTGGATATATATTGGCTGTAAATGGGCATGGGTCTGGGACTGGGACTGGGACTGGCACCGGGATCGAGGGTGGGTCTGTAGTCCTATGGCTTCGCTTCACTTTATGGCATCCATAACCATAACCAACCGCAGCACATATCCACATGGCACACGGAGAGGTGTTCGTCGTCGCAAATTGACAGCGGGAAGCTCTCTTTGATGGCTCGACTGCATCACAGTGGCCGCTTCCTCCGGGCGCTCCTGGCGTCGTCGCGCCCCTGGCATTGCCACCCGATGGGGCCCCCGTGGCCACCGCCATATGCGAATCCAATTGAATGCAACAATACAACCGCAGCAGCAGCAGCAGCAGCGCAAATTGAATAAGAGTCAAAAGCAAATCCGCTTTGCGGCGTCCCAGCCAAAAGTGGGGCAGTTCCGGTTAACAATTTCGCTTTTTAATAATTATTTATGTGCAAATTTTGGCATTTTTATTTTAAATAATTAACTAACAATGTGCGAAATATATTTGTATATTTTTTGGAAGGAATTTCAATTGGAAGGAATTTCAATCAAACAATTTCGTTTTTTTTTAATTATAAAATAATGGAACAACACGTGGCATACTTCTAGGAAGTGAAAAAGGAGAATTTACCATTTCGCACGTGTAAGCTAATGATTTCGCCTTTAATAATTATTTATGTGGAATTTGGGGTTTTTATTTGAATGAATTAACTAACTATGTGGGAAATAGATAGATTTGTCATTTTTGGGTGTATTTCAATTGATTGATTTTGCTTTAAGAAATAATAAAATAAAGCAAAAATATTTAGCATACTTCCAGGAGGCAAACAAAGGCGAAATTATCATTCCACACGTGAAAACTGTGATCTATCTGTAGGATTTCTTGACTTTTCTTTATATTACTTTTACCTTAATGTAGACTATTTGATATTTTTTAAGGGAAAGTTGAGTTTTGATAGCTTTTTCCATGGGATTTTCCCCCATTTCCCTCAAGTTTCAGTTTTTCGGAACACTGGCTGCGTGTGTGTGTCGGCCGTGTTGTGTGCGTGTGTGTTGTTGGAAAAAATCATATTTGACTGTTGTCGTTGTTGTCTCTTGTCCCACACCCCCTACCCCTCCCCAAGCCCCATTCCCCCGGTGGCCGCCTCTAATTTGTGTGTGTGTTGTTGTTTTTTTTTCTAGTTGTCTCTAATGCTCTCCGAGGGCGTCGTCGGCGTTCACGTCATAAGCGTCGCGCTGTCCGCGTTGCCTTCGTAGCTGCTTCTTCAGTCGTTGTTGTTGTTGTTGTGGTTGCTGCTGTTGCTTCTCTTGTTGCTAGCACTGTTGCTGCTGTCACTGTGTTTGTTATTGTTGCTGCCGCTGCTGCCTCTGCCGCCGCAGAGCCACCGCAGCGACCGCGAATGCCGCGGAGACCATCATCACTCGCTGAGTTGTCGCGCGTCGCGTCGGTTCGCCGCAGTTCCGCCGCCGCCACCGCCGCCTGACCATGTCCGCCTCCGTCCAAGTGCCAGCGCCGCCGCGCGTCCAAGCGGACACCACAATGGCTGCCATGGTGGCCCACATGGCGCCCAGCCGCGACACCACCCCCGAGCAGCTGGCCCAGCTTATTGACGCCCATCTGGGTGATCTGCGGGAGGAGCTCCCCAACTGGACCATCAGCTCCTCAAAGGTGGCCGGTCGCGGCGTCTTCGCCACGCGTGACATTGCCGCCGGCGAGCTAATCTTCCGGGAGCGGGCCTTGGTCACGGGTCCCACCGCACGCAAGGGTCAGCTGAGCTGCTGCATCTGTTGCCACCAGCCCCTGCCGCAGACGGGCTTCCTCTGCCGGCACCGTTGCACCCTGCCCGTGTGCGAGACGTGCTCCGACAGGGAGGAGCACCAAGCGGAATGCGAGCACTTTCGCCGATGGCAGCCCAAGGATATGGACGCCGAGCCGGGACAGGAGCAGGTCAATCCGTTGTCGCTTCGTATTCTGACGGCGGTGAGGGTGTTCCATCTGGGCAAGGAGCAGCGCCACCTGGTTGATGCGATGCAGGCGAATGCGGAGCGTGGCTATCGCCGGGAGATCATCAAGGCGGCGCAGTGCTTCCGCAATTTCCCCACCACGGATCGGTTGTTCATGGACCAGCTTTTCCGCATCGTCGGCGTGCTAAACACAAACGCGTTTGAGGCGCCCTGCCGCTCTGGTGGCCACGAGGTGCTCCTCCGCGGACTCTTTCCGCTGACGGCGATCATGAATCACGAGTGCACGCCCAATGCCAGTCATTACTTTGACAATGGACGGTTGGCTGTGGTGCGGGCGGCACGGGATATACCCAAGGGTGCCGAGATAACCACCACCTACACCAAGATCCTCTGGGGCAACCTCACGCGCGGCATCTTCCTGAAGATGACCAAGCACTTCCTGTGCGACTGCACGCGGTGCAATGACAACACTGTGAGTAGGAGCGGACCCTGGACTATGCTCTGTCCTACGGGTTATCCTTTTAAGTCATTCTCTTGAGTTATGGGTGGAGCTATCCAGTATCCAATATCCCTATACGTAGTATCCATTGGGATTATTCCTTGGCTTGGCTCAGTGCCCTGCTGCTATGTGACTCCCGTGACTCCAATAATCATTAATCATTCATTATTCATTCATTAATCATTCATAAACTCGTGGTGCATTTTAATTATATTATTCTTGTATTATATATTTTCGTTATATTTTTATATTTTATAATTTTAATCAGAACTTTGCAACGCATTGAAGAAGTCATAAATCATATATTCTTGATCAGCATCAACTGGCAAGTTTTTCTGGAAGACAGTTTTTTTTTCAAAATTTTAGAAAGGGTTACATCGTTCAAATTGAACAAAATTGAACAAAATTTGAATTTGTTTTAGATTTTAAATTAGGTATGCAGATTTGTTGGCCTAGTAAAAACTAACATAGCACCGCTTTCCGAATCCAAATTAATAATTTTTTTAACAGAGTTATGAATTTTATAGACTTTGATTTGTCCCAAAAAAATGATACCCATTTTTTTCAAAATTTTAAAATGCTTAAAATTTGAATTTGTTTTAGACTTTGAATTAGGTATGCACAGTTTTTAGCCAATTAAAAACTAAAATAACAACGCTTACTGAATCCAAATTAATGATTTTTTTTTTATAAATTATGATTATTTCAGAATTTGATTTGTCAAGATGGTTAAAATATTCAAAAATTGTGAATATTTTCAATTTTCCTAAATTAAAAATTTCCAAAAAGTTTGAAGATTTATTAAACTTTTAAAAACAAACAAACAAGAAATAGATTCCAGCTATGACCTCGTTATTTAATCCTTATACATAAGGATGTTTTTTATTTATTTATTATTATTTGTTGATTTTTAAGTGGGGATAAGTGTCCTTTGTTTTTAAGAACTTAAGTAAGAAATCATGATCTTAAGTAACCCATTCACTTAGTTATTAAATATAAGACAAGGCTATTCAATATATATAGTGGCATTTTTCTTATAGAGCGTGGTCTTTACAATTATTCCTTAACTAAAGTATTACTTGACTTATATTTTATATAACTCACTAATAATTATTTTCATTTATATTTCCGTAAAACTCTTAGGTTATCTTTCTTACCTTCTAAATCTATCTATCTATAGTTTTTGTAGTAATTGTATTCTGTTATATACTTGTTTTAGTATAAATTCTTTAATTTTTATAGATAAAATCTATATATTTATCCAACTCCTTTGTAAAGATATTTCCTCTACTCATATTTAGTTTTCTAGTTCTTCGGAAATTTCCCCCTCAATATTCAATACATAGAATACATATATCTAGGCATGTTGTATCCGATGGATACACAACTCCAACCCTGAGAACGCAAGAAGCAATTATTGAAATCTGAAAGGCATATTTCACTTAAATCCCAACGAATATTTCTTGGCCCACAGAACACGTCGCTCTGTCAACGTCGCTCTCCCGAATATATTATGTTGGCTCGCCTGAATATCTATCTATATCTATTTATGCTCATAATGGCCTGGCCACGCCGCACTCTCGCACTCTTTGAATCCGAATCCAAATCCGATCTGGCGGATACGGTGAATAATGGCCTCTGGCGTTGGCAGTGGCCCCGCTGCCGCTGCTGGCCAGGCCAGGCCACCTGACACAAATGCGTTTCCTAATTAAATTAGTTCTATGATTTGCATCAGGAGGGGGGCGCACAGGCAGGGGGAGGGAAAAGGGTGGTCACTAAGTGGCTAAAAGTTGGGCCAACAAAAACGATGGGAGAGCTGAGTGAAGGGAAATGGAGTTCATGTCATGGTCATGTGGAGTGATGGATAAAGTAAAGGGAGTAAAGGTTTGGAAATCTAAACTTTTTATACAAAGGGGTTTGTTTTTAGATATTTTCTATTTTAGATTAAAAGAAACCTTTAATAAAAAAGGGAATATAATATATATAAAAAAAAATATATATAAATAGTAGAATTGAATTTAAATGTGAAGGCATCCATGGCTTCTAGCTGCTTCCATGTGAACCCACCAAAGTTCTCTGGGCCACTAACCTCTGCACCGCAACCGAAAACCCACCTCTGAGCATGATACACACATATATTGTATATGCTAATGCCTTCGATTCCCAAACAGAAACCCCATTCGATTTCGACTTCAGTTTAGTGAACTCGAAACGCCTTGAAATGACAGAGGCGGACCACCGGCACCACCGGAACCAGGCCAACCCACTGACCCTCCTTCAATTGATCTCTTTTGCAGGAGAACGGCACTTACCTGTCGGCGCTGTTCTGCCGGGAGCAAGGCTGCCGCGGATTGGTCATTCCCGTCCAGACACGGACCCTGCAGCCGGACTGGCGCTGCCTCACCTGTGAGAATGTCTTTCCGCACGCAAAGATGGCGCGCTACCAGGATTTTGCCCTGAATACCATCAACAATCGGATTAATTCGTGCAGCGTCCAGGACATGATCCACTTTATCAACGAGCTGTGCCCGCGCTTCTGTCCGCCCTCGAACTACGTGCTCATCGAGGCCAAGCTGAACGTCATCTGGCGGATGACGCGCTTCGACCGGGACCAGTACACACCCGAGGAGATGGCCCACATGGATCGGTATCGGGAGGATGTCCTGGCCATACTGCATAAGCTGGGCGCCGGCGAGTGCACCCTGAAGAAGCTGATCACTGAGGAGATTCCGTGAGATCCAGTGATGATGATAATGATGATGATGAACTGGCTCAGTGGATACTTTGTTCTCTGTTTGTGTTTATTTTTTTTGGTTTTTTTTCGGCGTGATTGTGTGAGAGTGTGAATGAACGGGGGGGCCATGCCAACCCCCGTTGTTGTTAATCTACTTGTTAACTCGTAAGGAAACCAATAAATCACCGAGCTATTATCCAAAATGTTTCACTTTTTGTAGATTAGCCCATTCCTGAGGGTGGAAAATTTAAGAATAGAGCGTAAAAAAGATCTCCCTAGGGAAGTGTAATCCATCCAGAACTCTGCCAGGGAAAATGTCATAAATTCTTAGAACCCAACCAGCCGCAAAGATTCTTGCCCGGCGATTGACCAACAAGTTGAAAATTGGCTTCGTCAGAGTCTGTTGTCTAGAGACTAGGGATTCCTGTAATTCTTTTGGCAAGCATTATAATAATTATCGGTCTGATCTCTTGGCGCAACTCAACTAAAAAATTATCTTATATGGCCCGTGATTTATGGCAAATAAACAAGCCGAATGAGCGATATTATGGCTCTGTAAACAGTGCGAACCGAAAAGCAATTATTTATTAGTTATCAGCTAACCGAGATCGTTAGAGATATATCCTCCTTTGAGTGGGATCTTTACAAATCTAAAGAAATTTGCTAGTTTGCCTCAGCTAAAGCAGTTGCACAGAGCAAGATCTTTAGAGATATATTCTCCTTCAAGTAAGTAAACATTTGCCAAGATTTGTAGATATATATCCTCCTTCAACTGGGTTCTATAAGGATCTTTAAAAATCTGTACAAATTTTCTAGTTTTGCCTCAGCTGAAGCAGTTGCCAAGATCTCCAGAGATATATTCTCCCTATATTTGGATTTATTAGGACTTATTACTTAAGATCAGCTAACCGAGTTGAGATATATCCTCCTTCAAGTCGGACCTATTGAGTTCTGAAAATATTTATAAAGACTGTAAACATTTGCCAATAACTTTAAAGATATATCCTCCTTTAAGTGGGTTCTATTAGAATCTGTAGATAGTTGCTAGTAGAAGCAGTTGTAAAGATCAGTTAACTCTGTTTAAATTTCCACTTTAGGAAAAGATTTCCTCGTTACCTCAGCTGAAACAGTTCCCACAAAAGGAGCCTGTCCTGGTTACCTCTCCTGTGCTGGCTTATCGATTCCCAATAAAGACCCTCACATGGGGGGTTCCCCTTTGTTTGTTTGTTGTACAAAAAGCTAGCTTTAATGGCGGACACACACACGCACAGTCATAATAGAATAACAATAATTTCTCTAGTACAATTTGCATATGGATTCACGTACTTATATATAGATAGGTAAGCATTTGGGAGAGGGAGTCAGGGATTGAGGGTAGTTGCCTATACATAAATAATCGTATATGCTATACATACATACATACATACAGGTGTGGCCTAGGTCTAGGACTTAACATTACCAAAAACAACATATATATTTATATGTTTTAGAATAGGAAAAAAAACAAAAAAAAAAAAAAGGAAGGATAGGACTAACTTAGGGACATGTGCTCTGCATGGGCCTTCTGCTCCGACTTGCGGGCCTGGAACCGCTGCAGCGGCGGAATGGCAAACATCACCAGGCCACTGATGGCTATCATCAGTCCAGCCAGAATGAAGGCCGGCGAGTACGAGTTGGTGTAGTCATACATCCAACCTGGCGGGGATTAAGGAGAAAAAATATTAAATAATATATATAAATATTATTAAAAATATTAAATATTAAAACCCACCTCCAATTGGGGTACCCATAAAGCTGGCAATGCCCTGGAAGAGCAGCAGCAGGCCAAAGGCATTCGTCAGCTTGTCCAGCCCCAGCAGGTCCACCAGAATGACCGAGGTCAAGCCCACATAGGCGCCAATTGTGAAACCAAAGACAGTGCAGTATAGGGCCAAGGAGCGGTAGTCATGGCACATTGGCACCATTAAAGTGGCTGCAAATAAAAGAGAGACACACAAGATGATTAGAATAATGGGAAGCTATTTTTTTCCAGCTAAAACCCACCCGCGCCGCAGAGAGTCAGGCACAGATTGTAGACCAGCAAACGATTCACCCAAGGCTTGTCCGCTATGTAGCCCAGGATAATGCGACCCACTGTATTGGCCCCACCAATGGTGGCTATCAGATAGCTGGCATCCGACTTGGATATGCCCAGGGTCTCGGCATAGGTCGCCACATAAATGTACGGCATATTGAAACCGATGCTGGTGCAAAAGTTGGACACCGAAAATATCACAAAAATGGCATCCTTGAGCAGCGAGAAGTTCATCATTTCGGCAAAGGTGTCGCGGGTCTCCTTGGAGCAGGTGATGCAGCCACAGCATTTTGTGTCCTCCTGGAAAAAGATGGGGACAGAAAAGGGGATTAATATGGGGGTTAAGTGAAACTATGTAGCTCCCATCTATGTATACATTGTTGAGGGGTCACTGTGCCTAGGCCCAAGCCCAAGTCCGAAAATTAGCATATAAGCGGCTACTCATGAATACTCAAATGAATACCAAATGAATATGCACCGAACAGGGATAGGCCAGAAAACCTAATGACTGTGGCTTCTAGGGGGCCAGTGCTGTGCCGGCTCTCATGGAACATGGAGGCTTTCTACGAGGACAGCGAGATATTCGTGACCGGCGGCTCGGGTGTGGTGGGCAAGGCTTTGATTGAGAAGCTGCTGCGTTCCCTCAATGTCCGACGCATCTACATCCTGCTGCGTCCGCGGCGACAGCTTACGGCGGCGCAGAGACTCCTGCGGCTGCGCCAGGCCACCATCTTCCATGTGCTGGCCAAGGAGAAGCCCGAGGCTTTGGATAAGCTGGTGGCCGTGCCGGGGGATGTCTCCCTGCCAGGCTTGGGCATCGAGCCCGAGATGATTGAGCTTATGAAGAACGTCTCCTTGGTGTTCCACTGTGCAGCCACCGTGCGGTTTGATGAGCCTTTACGGGTGGCCTTGCGGCTGAATGTGGGCGGCACTTTGGAGGCCATCAAGTTCGCTGAGGGTTTGCCCCGTCTAAGGGTCTTTGTGCATGTATCCACGTTCTACAGCAATCCGTACTTGAAGCGGGTGGAGCCCAAGGTGGGTGGTCTGACTTGGGCATAGTTTCTCTATTTGATCTCCCTGATCCTTGCAGTACTACTCCTCGCCCATGGACTGGCGGCTGTGCCTGCGGCTGCTGGACGAGGTTCCAGACGATGAAATGCTCAATGCTTTGACGCGCAAGTAAGTAATCGGATTTTCCAGCTTAAATCTCTAAGAGAACTTGGTATTGATCTACCCCTCAGGTTGATTGTGGGCTTTCCCAATACGTACACCTTCACCAAGAACCTGGCCGAGTCCCTGGTGAATGACTACCGGCATCGCCTGCCGCTGATTGTGTACCGTCCCTCTATAGGTGAGTCACTGGATTCCTCCTCTTCCTCACTTATTCCGTTCCCTGAACCCTCATCCCCCAGTTCTCTTCGCCGTGGATGATCCCTCGCCTGGCTTCTCGCCCTCGCTGATGGGCGCCATGGGTCTCTTCGCCATGGTGGGCGCTGGAGTCCTGAAATCTGTCTATCTGGGCAGAGATGTCCGGCTGGATATAACGCCCCAGGACTTGGGCATCAAGAGTGTACTGTGCTATGCCAGGCACGGCTACCTGCTCTACCAGGAGGGTCCTCCCAAAGAGCTGCCGGTGTATTTATCCTCATCCTGTGGCTACATCCCTCACACATTCACCCAGATGGCCCAGCAAATGGATGACCTAAATCTGTGGATGGATGTACCCTTCGGGCTGAACCTGATGATACCGGGCTGCCACTACACGGACAAGCGTTGGGTCTACCAGTTGCTCCTCTTCACCAAGCAGATTGTGCCCGCTCTCATCGTTGATTTGCTTCTGAGGATCTTTGGAAAGAAGCCGCAGCTAATGGGTGTGGTACGAAAGGCCTATCAAACGCTGGAGGTGATGCAGCCCTTCATGTTCAACAACTACGATAGCCCGGGGGTCACGGACAAGGAGAAGCTGATCAGAGAGAATGAGGGGTGAGCCAGACACTCTAACCTACTCTTACAGCTCTTCCAACTCTCTCTCTCTCTCCTTTAGCACCTCCTTCAACATAGATGCCTTCAACGAACCGGATATCCATGCCCAAGTCATCAGCACCAGCAGGACCATGTTGTACAGCATCCGTGCCGACCTGCTGCACGAAGATCCCAAAACCATAAAACGCTCGAGAATCATCTTGAGGACGTGAGTAGAGCAAGAGTTTTCTCTGCGAGAAAGTTTCCACTGTGTAAAGTTTCCACTTTTCCTTAGCAAGGTGATTCTCTACCAGGCCTTCCGGCTCTTCCTAATGTACAAGCTCATCCGCTGGCTCTGGAGAAGCTACCTGGGGCAGTTCTTCTAGATCTAAAACTATTCTCCCTTTTTTTTTGCGTTAGTTTTAATACCAATTAAAACCTCAAAAGGTCTTTAGTAAAGCTCTTCCCAGGATCCCAAATAATATCCCCTCAAATCCTCACCTGACTCTGGGAGAGATTATTGTTCTGTCGCAGGGATCCATAGCGCTTGATCACTCCTGAACCAGACATGGAGCGGTTCAGATCATTCCTGGAGCTCACATAGTCGGGCAGGTTGTGCAGGGAGCCCTGTGGGTAAGCAAAGCAGAAGGTAAGTCAAAGGTGTGTCTGGGAAGGATAGGAGGCAAGACCTCCTTACCTGGTAGAGTGCATCTGGACGGTACATGGTACCGCTGGCACTCCTCTCGCGATGGGCATCCTTCAGCGGCGTCAACTGCAGCTGGCTGTGGAACTTGCGGGCAATGTCATCGTTGCTGGTGCTCTTGACCACCACCACCGAGGTGGGTGGAGTGACCAGGGTGGGTGCCTGCTGCTGGCCATTGATGGCCACATTCGAGTTGTTGTTCTGTTTTGGGGGAAGAACTATACGTATAAGTATTGATTTGAGGAACTCTTTAACTCTTTGACCCACCAGACTGGGCTTGAGGTTGTGCCCCACGCTATTGGAGCGACACAGGGGTCCTCCTCCTCCCGTCACCGGCGGCAACTGTAGGTACTGATCCTTGGGCAAAATCTTCAGTGGCTCCAGCTCCGCCTGCGTGGTATTCTGATCTATAATGGCCGACTTCTTGCCCACTTTTGGTGTACTGGGCGTATTTGGCGGCGTCTGCGGCGCTTTCTCCAGCTCCAGTGGACGGAACATGGCACCAAAAATAATGCAATTGAGCACAATGCCGCCAATAATGAGCAATGCTCCACGCCAACCATAATTGCCAATCAGAAACTCCGTTAGCGGTGCAAAGACAAAGGTGCCAAATCCTGAACCGCACACAGCAATTCCCGTGGCCAGAGATCGCTTCGCCTCGAAGTACTGCGTCACACTGACAATAGCCGGCAGGTAGATCAGGCCAAAGCCCAGACCTGTACCAAAGCCAATTGTAATGATCAGGGTGAGCACATTCTGGGCAAACATGCTGACGATGATGCAGCCGGCGGCCAGGATGGAGCCCGCTATGGTCACTGCCCGACAGCCATAACGATTGACAAAGGAGGAGCTGATGGGACCTGCAGGAGGGCTTACAGGATTAGGAGGAGGCTTTTAGGGAGATAGCTATAGAGCATGTTACTCACCCGACGAGAAGGTCACACCCACCATTATGGAGGCTATCAAGGCCGTATAGCCGCTGCCTTCGTTGAAGTAATCCACAAACTCATTGTGGAAGATGCCAAAGGAGTAGGTCATGCCATCGGCTGGAAGAGGAAATACAAAAGATTGGGTTTACTTGGTGGACCTGAAAGTAGGCTAAAATTTCCCTGGATTTCCCTGACCATAAATCTGTTTAGTTGGGCCATTAATTACGGCTCCCAATTGGATCAAGATCCCCGTTGTAGCCACAGATCTCCGGCCGCCGTCTGCCACTTGGCAATTACAAATGCCCCCCGAGATAAGATTACTTGGTCTCCGTTTCGGTTTCGTCCACAATTATCATCCAATTGATAGTTGTATCGGCTCAAGTGGCGACTGTACGCCACTCCTGTCCACTTCTCCTATCCCCTCGTAAATCAGCCCCATGGCTATATCAGCCATCAGGATTGTGTGTACCTTGTCGATAAGACCGCCCCGCCTAATCTAACTCTGATTTGCAGCGATTAGAGTGCGTAGAGCGCTGGCCCAAAAGTATTTACGATCGCCGCCCCGCCCGACTGCATCCGTCGCTCCCGACTTGGGTTGCCGGGTCAGTCCAAGGCCGGAACGGGACGGAGTTTGATTTATGGCAGCCGTAAAGGTCTTACCACATGGCTGGCTGGAACAGCTTGGAAAGTCTTGGTTACCCAACACCAGAGTAAGCGACTGACTTTTTACATTTTAAATAATTTTGTGATTTCAAATCCCTTAAAAAAAGTCACTTAATAGTGGGCGAAATGAATATAGATTTTGTTACAAGGATAAACTAGATTTTGAGCCCCATTTGAAGGGTTCTCTTGATGAATTTCTCTCCCATAAATAATTTTAAATAATTCCAATTTGAAGGGATCTCTTGATGAATTTCCCTCTCATACTCACTGACTATGTGTATCATGAAGGAGCCAAAGACCACCATCCAGCCCCAGCCTCCGTCCGGCGGCGTGGGCTGTGGCTCCATGTCCATCTCACATGGCTGCTGCTGATGCTGCTGCTGCTGGGATTTTCTGCGTGCCGGCGGTCCATGAACCATTTTGCTGTTTTGGCCAGGCGGGAAATGGAGGGAGGGGAAATATGTATAAGACTAAGCTCTCTTCAGTTAAAGCTTCAATTTATCCTATGTCCTGGGTCCTACGTCTCCCTAGAGCTGCTGCATATTAAGCCAGAGCTGAAAAGAGAGATTCAGAGTATTTCAATTAGATTAAAATTAAATTAAAAATTATTATTAAAACTTAAATATTTATCCATAATTTGAAATGATATTTTTTTGGGGAAAATTAAAGATACGCCAAAAATCGATTCATTTAAAATCTGCCTACTAAATTTAAATTAAATCGAAATGAAATTCTGTTTGAAAATTTTTGGGAAAAAATAAAAAAATTGAAAAATCTTTAACTGTGTCAGAAATACATTAAATTAACTTTGTAACCCCTTTTAAAATTAAAAAAAAATTAGTAAATATATTTTTTTTTTGCCTAACATGTCGATGCTGATCAAGCATATATACGATTTATAGGGTCAGAAATGACTCCATCACTGCGTTTCTAGCTTCTAGTTGAAATTATAATACCCTCAGGGGTATAATAAATAATAAATAGAAATAGAAAAACACGTGATGAAGAGGATGTTGCTGGTGTTGCTTTCCTCAGCTTGTTGTTGCCCAGTGTCTGCCTTTGGGCTTATCAGCGGGCTTGGCTCAGCCGAAAATACATTGAACTTGCCAAGTGCTAAAATAAAAACAAACCAAAACAGATTGTTTTCTATGTATAACACTTGGAAACGTACCATATATGTATGTAGGTACCTAGGGCGATCGAGGAGTTTCTCTGGTTATTTCAAAACAAAGTGAAATTGTTGCAAGATTCTCCAGAGAGACTTGCAAGTTCAATTAAATTATTCTACATATTTCCTGTTTTTTCCAGACTCTCCTCACTAAGGTTCCTCCGGCAATTAGTGGCTCATTTTTCACATTAATTAAACCAATACATTCGAGTTAATCATTACAAAAAAATGGGTTAAAAAAGCGCTGATGCTAGCAAATATTAAGCAGCGTCATTGTTTGTTTCTGTTGAACTTGTGTGTGTTTTTTCTTATAATTAATATTTGAAAATAAGTTAAAGTTGTAAGCGATCTAGTTTCTACAAAGAGCCACTCTCTGGGGGAAAAGACGATGGGAAGCTAGAGGCTTCGAAACCAAATCAAAGCAGTTATCAGGCTTTCAGTGACCTGGCGATCCCGCCACCTCCTGTCTGCCCCCCGTGGAACCCCGCCCACATTCGCTAAACATAACGCTTATCGCCACCGTTATTTTGCTGAATTCCGCTTACATTTCCATTGTCCCGCTGCCTGTCTCTCTTTCTTTCTCTATCATTCTCTCAGGAACCAGGGCTTGGAGGAACTGTCTGTACTCTTGGGGACGTGGCTTATCATCTCCGACGTAGCTAAAAAAAAAAAACACCCGACTTTTAACGATCCGAACTGTCTGTTTGCCATTTGGACCCCCAGCGATCATCGTCAGCTAAAAGTCTTTCGTTTATACTGCGTCAAAGTCAAGAAAATAATAACTATTTTGATAGTTTAATATTTTAGAAAAGGAATCAAGAACAAAGTTAGTGGAGAAAGGTCTTCAAAAAGAGGAATATACTGAGTTTGGGTATCGGAAAGCAAAAATATAAGGCTGGAAACCGTTTCACTTAAAGCTAACATGATACAGGTTAACCGCGGACCCTATTAAATTTAGAGAACCTCTCAGTTCGTCACTTTTTTATAAAATCTGTCTCTCTCTAGAGCGCGAGATCAGTTTTTGCGCTCTTAAGAATGCTTGCTTTTGGGGGGTTGGTGAGGTCTTCTCCTATTTTTTGCATACATTATTATATATTTTAATTATATAATAAATTATAATTATACTATATTTATTTTATTTTAATCCCAATTTTCGAAAGAACTATAAAACACGAAAGATCGTTTTGATTTAGAAATGTAAGACTGTGTCTTCGTGTGAATTTCGTTGGCCAAAACCTCTGGGGCTCCACTTCAGACGGCTCTAATCACTGGGCCAAGGTGCGAATTACTTTCGTTTATTATTCTGTTGTTCTCCGCGTTCGCCCCCAGCTGCACCGCCCAGAGATATGGTCGCAGAATACAATATATAAATTCTATACAGAGGCAATATGCGCTGATATCTTCTAGAGAGCTGCTGCCCCATATGCTCAATAATCGTTGAATTTTTGCAATGTTTAAAACAAAGCGAAAAAGTTGCAACAATGCCGCAAGATAATTGTGACGTGATAAAGCAGATGGTTTCAGGGGAGGATTCGTATTCGGACTCGAAGCCAGTGCACTCCAGGGCTCGGGCTCGGAACGAAAACAAAAACAAATGAGTTGTCGCCAAAGTCGTGTGTATTATCGGAGAATAGCATACAATAAATACAATGGAAAGCGAAGAACACAAAGGCTAAAACTCGACCTAAAATTGATTAGCGGCAGGCACACACAATCGGAACATGGTTACAATAACATCTATACATAGTATATAGTACACTCATGTCTGTGCCATCTATGTTCCAAGAACAACAGGAAACGCATCCAGAGCAGCTCCTATTTTTCCATGATTCATCCGTCGGCGTCGGGTCTTTTGTGCAATCAAAGACAATTAAAACAATACACAAATCAAATCAAATTTTGGATTTCGGTATTATTACCGGGATGCTGCTATATAGATAGATAGCTGAGCCAAGTGCCGACCGTGACATTCAGGCGGCTTTCGTTCTTTCTAATCGCCGACAAAGAGATTGCGCATACGCACTGTGTGCGTTACATGCCAACTATTTAAATAAATATATTAATTGTAGCAAAGAATCCGCCCACTTGACCGAAGCTAATTCCAACAAAGAAACAATAGACTTTGCTTTCAGCTAGTCTAAATGGGAATATGAATATATACATATGTATATGTGAATTGGAGATAAAGATGAGGTTCCAGCAAAGCCTAATTTCCCATTTAATTACCCCATAAATCTTATATTAATTCAATTTAAATTAGCCAAGCATTCATTTATATTCCATAATCTAAAATCTTTGTATCTTTCCAATTGTCTGGGATTTGTACATCTATCCAGGAACTACTCGAACCCAGCTATCAACCAGTTAGCAACTAATTTGTAATCGGCTATTTATTGCCCCAATACTTCTGGGTTTATCTTGACCAGTAACTATAACAATAACAACACAATGAGCATATTATCATTATCGCTGGATGCACTCGCCCAGCGGATGGATGGGTGCGTTGCGATGGGACTTTGCCTTGACCCATCTACGGCCGATGAGTATTATGTATTACGTGAGTGTATTCAGTGTATTCAGTGTATTCATCATGTGTGCGATGAGTGTGTGTAAGTCGAGTGATAGCCGAAAAAAAAGAAGAGAATGGGTCTAAAATGTGCGCAGTAACAAAAATGCAATATCAGCAGCACAACAGCAACACAAACTGTGGACATTGCTGCTCTATTACACACAAAGAAAATATTGACTTTGCCCAATTTAGACTTGGGGAAAAGTAAGCAAATACTGATCAAGAATCAATAAGCTAAGTATGAAAATAGCAAAATTAATTTAAAAACAATTTTGATCGCGAGGGAAAGTGATATGAAAACTCTGTTTACTATATGTAAATATATTATAAAAAGTATTAAGTGTTAGTTTCTAAGCAAAGTAAATTTAATGAAATACTAGAAAATCTAAAAAAACACTCAAGAGAGAAGACTCTGTAATATTATATAATTAATTGTATATATCGAAAAAATAATAATAAGAAATGAATACAAGGATATTCTACAATGTGGTATACGGTGATTTCTAGTGGGTTTTCTTATATAAAATATAATAATATAATATTGCAATATCAACATATTTAATCTTTACTTAATTAATTAATTAAATATTTAATTTTCCTACAATCATGATAATAAGAAATTGCTACCAAGATATTCTACGCTGATTTCTGGCTGGTTTTCTTATATTAAATATATTTAAAAATTTTTATATTTTATCTACACCCCATAATCTAACCCCCATTTTCTCTCAGTGCCTCCCCCATTTGGTGCCTGCTGCCCACCAAGATTGCATTCATTTCGGTTGGCCCACAAGTGTCGTTGAACCACGAGCAGCAGCAAAGTAAACAAATGCCGCTTGCCAAAAGCGATATCGAAATGGTGATGATAGAGAACAAATGCCAAAGAGATGGTGATTCACCTGGCGGGGGGTATCCACGAGTGCAGAGTATCGATCATTCGCCTCCAGTTGGCCACTCTTTAAGGAGCGTCTTAATAAGCACTTGAGTAATTACGGTGGGCCGAGGGGGATTAATTAAGGCCACAGTGATGCCTTTGTCCGAGTCGACTGTCTCTGGCACAGATTTATGGCTGCAGTTATCCTTGCCCGGTTCAAACTGCATCTCAGCCGGAAAACTGGAAAACTGCCCCCAAGAATCTCTCGTTCGCGCTTTGTTTATTATGAAATTAATTCACTTTGCTTGGCACTAAATGAATTTCAGCCTTTGCGGTCACGGATTTTAATTGCCGCGGCCTTGGACTCGGTCTCGAATCTCGAATTCGGATGTGGATTCACTTCCCCCCCGCTACCTTGCTCCTGGCCAAGGCCATTGAACTGGTGTGGAGGTCAGGGAAACGGGTAGAGTGACCCACTAATCGGAGGATATTTGGATATAGCTTATTAAATATTCTTGTTACCTTTTTAAAACTAATTAAATCGGGTAATTAAATTAAATTTTTAAGAATTTAATTATAAATAATTTATAAATCGGGTAATTAAATATATAAATAAAAGAGTTAAGTGCAATTTTAGAGTTCTCGATTACCAAACTAATTAAATTTAAATATTTATTTATTTAGAATGTAGACCTTATTTTCTCCATAATATATAGAGTTTTTAATTAAATTAATTTAATGGAATATTGGTAAGACTTTTAGCTTTCAAATATTTGATTTCCTTGCTAATTAAATAACTTTTCTTAATTAATTCCTAGGTACTTAAAAAAGTTCTTCTAAACTCTTAATTCTAGATTATAGACTCTTAAATCCTTTAACTAATTAATTATTTAATTACAATGTACTTAAAGAAGTTTTCTAGAATCTAGATTGCAGACTCTGAAACCTTTGTTTTTTTTTCTTTAAAATATAGATAATTCATTTTAATGAAATTAAACAATTTGTAATATTATAATATGCTTAATTTCCTAATTTCTGATTCCCGAAGCAATTAATTTTTATTTTATTTTATATATATATAGAAAAGCGGCTTCTTTTAGAATCTAGAGAATCTAGAACCCTTCGTTTTCTTCACTTTTCCACTAAATACTTGTTATTATTTATACACTTTACTGGAGATTAAAGCCTCCCCTTTTCTCCATCAATCTTTCTCAACGATCTTGTCAACATTGCCTTAGACCTGAAACCTTCGATTTAGTCAATATCAATATCAATATCTCGATTATCAGACATCAATAAATGGGGGGGGGGGGGATAATGGATAACAGACAAAGGCAATGCACTTTCGCTCCCACGTTCTTTTCCTCAAAAAAAAAAAAATAAATAAATAGAAAACAAAACCAAATATAAAGAAAATCTATTTAAAAATAGTTTCGACCCGATTTTGTGGTGTTTTTTTTCAGAGTCTTCCCGTTTCCAGATTGCAGTTTTCAAACCGAAAGTCGGAGGAGAAGAGATCGGGAATGATGACATTATATAGAACATTATAGCACGTAAGCTGTGAAATCCTTATCGGATCCAGGCTTACCGGACTTACCTTTCGGATGGCGTTTATTTGATAATTAATTTATTGCTGCACTCTTTGCTCTGTTTCTTACTTTATTTTGTTTCGCTTTGATATTTTTTTTTCGCGTGCTATATTTTTTTTACGACTTTGTTGACAATATTCGTGTTCTTGGCGTTACAGTTACAGCATTTGCAATTGTCCAGCCATAGAGATTATGGATTGCACTCCGGGGTCAACGGATAACGGTGAAATATATTCACTTAACAATTGATTCGCGGCAATGGGATAACACAGGGATGCTTGTGATGCTAACGGTACTCTACTGCTTATGTTATTGTTCCCGATTCCGGGAGCTAGTGGCTTTCTGGCGAGACGCAACCGATGTCGCTGTTAGCAGGCGACCAAATAAAATTAAATGCGAGCAAAAGTTGGAGCAAAATGCCGAGCGGCTAGCAGTGCAAGGAAGAAGAAGCGCTGGAGGAACGGTTAACAAATAAAGAAGCAGAAGAAGCTCTCTCTCTCTGCGCTCTCTCCATCTCCATGGCTGGCTCTCACGTTGTCTCTTTCCTTATCAGTGGTCACTTGGGCTGGAAGAGAGCGAGTGAGCGAGGGAGCAAGGGAGCGAGAGAACGTGATCGGACTCAATCCGCTGCGAATTATAGAAACCTTATCAGTTTATAATTTTTCTACAGGTTTTATTTTTCCTTTTTGTGATTTCCAATTGTTGTCCACCAGCAAATAACACGGTGTTCGGTGGTTCGGTGGGTCGGTGGTTCGGGGGGCAGGTGCCGGGGAATACACTCATATATGTATGGGGCTTACGACTTTCTGGGCTTAGTGTTAAATATTAATTAACAAATTTGCTCGAGTTGAACTGTGCGTAAAACGAAATCACAATGGTCATAAAAAGAATAATACAAATCATAAAAAAACATTATATGGGCCAATGAGGTAGACAGTGTGATACCCTCTCTCTAAAAAAATACTGTTCTATATTTTATATTAGATTTCGAATGTTTTATAAATATAAAGATATTACTTAGACATTGGAAATATACATAAATATATTTTACTTTAAAATTTAAATGCTTTCTTAGATTTTTTAAAAACCCACAGATAGCAGGCAAAAATTCCATCTAAACTCACATTGCAGGATTATTTTTTATGATCCAATTTAGTTTTTAGCATTTTTATTGCAATTGAGCCCATAAAACGGTAAGAAGAAAGAACACGCCTTGTCAATTGCAACTTCACTCCGAAAGTAGTGAGAACTGAAGGTCGTCGATAAGACAAGCCTCGTCACACCTCCAACGACGAATGCCTGATACTCTGTACAATGCCATGCCAAATGGTAAGTGGAGCGGGACTACCCAACTTTCCCTCTATGCCAGCAAAGCTCTGTTAGTCACACATAGGCCATCGATGATCAGCATGAGAGATTCGATCGCACTGATCGCATAATTAGCTAAGCAAATAGTGGGCCGCCCTGTGGAATAGGTTTAGTTTAGCGCTATAAATATACAACGGACCCCAAGACTGATCGGTCACAGGTTGGCCTGGCCCCCACCCAAGATGAATTGGTTGAGCAAAGCCACCCAACCCGTGATCCTCTATATGCGCTCAGACCCCTTTCCGCGACCCTCTGCCCCGACCATTTATGATTGTCGTAATGCGACAATACTGATAATCGATTATGCCAGGGGTAATGGGAATTCAAATGGGAACAGGAACGGGGAACGGCAAATGGGAATCAATTCCGCATGGAGAGTCCGAGGGTGGCCATGCCAAGCCCCATTTGCTCCCCTGATAAGACAGTGGACTCCAGGCCGGAGTTAGAGCCGCAGCTGTCCAGTGGAAATGGAGCGACACTCCATGCTCTGCTGGCAGTTGCAAGGAGCGAAGTGGCGCCCAAACAGGATCCTTGATAGTTATATTATATAAGAACAATTTTTTCATTTAAAAATTCTTTTAAATTATAGATTCCATCTAATTTAAAGTGACTTAAAATCCACAGCCTACTCACCCAGGGATAATTATTTTTCTGAGGCCTCTGAATATCCCTCCAACTAAGGTGACATCCATTCTGGCCTTGCTTTTAGTGTCAAGTGCTGGCAGTTGTACATTTTCTTTAATATATTTTTACAAGTTTATATTATTTTAATGTCACTACCATTACTGGAAAAGGAAGAGCCCCCAATCAGCTTTTACGCTGATTTGGTAGAAGAGGGCTTAGTTGAGGTGTAGTATAATATCCATGGGGGTCTGATGACAATATGATGCAGACTGGTTAAAGAAGAACCCTTGGCCTACGCCCTCAATGCTTGTTTGGGTAATGTTTGGACTCTTTTCCACATATGTATACTGTACATCGTTTGGCTTTCGGAAGAATTCCTTACAGAAGCATTGAAAATATTATTTTGCGCACTTTGAGACGCCTCTTGGGAATCCGCAACCGAGCTCAGGTTAGTTTTGTTTTCGTTTTGTTATTCCCGACTATTTTTAACCACAACACGCTATTTTTACTCCTTAGATTGCAACTGGGACTTGGGGTCCGGCTGCTGATTTGCTGTTTTCATGTTGTTTTGTTGTTAAATACCCGTTGGAGATTAGTCCAGCAGCCAAAGATCGATGGAATCTACTGGAAACTCAACATGGAATACACTGATTCACTGGCAATTCCCTATTAAATCAGAGTCCATTTTCCCACCAAATCTCACTGTTTTTTTTGGGAGGGAGTTGTGTACAAATTCCATTTCATTGGCCGGTATTAGATATGTTCCTGGACGGGACAATCACCCCTGAGCGGGAGCTGGAGGCGATCGTTTCTTATCGGTGTCAAGCACCTTTAGGTTTATTGGACGTTAATAGGTGCATTCACTTGCCTTTACCAAATCGAAACGGAACTCGGATTCCCGCTTGAACTGATCGTTCAGTGCATATTTTGTGGAATATTTCGGTCACTACAGCTTGTACATATATAATTAATTAATATAGTTAACATATCAGGAATGCCTTAGAAATCGGTGAGTATTTAACTGAGTTTAAAAGAAAGTGGTGTCCTGAAAATATTAGTTTCAAAGTTTCGGTCTTGAGAGAGAATTGTAGGTGATCTATTTTTAGAAAACTTACCCTAAAATTTCCTAAAAATGTATGTTTTTTTAGTTGCAAACTATTTTTTCTGACAACTTTTAATAACGCGGCACTTATTCAGTTTCAGAACCGATGCTAGACTCCGCTGAGCCGGCAGCAACTATTGATTTAATTGCAGCTGACGGAGGCCAAGTTGGAGTCGGAGTCATCATTCCGCGTCAACGTCAGGCAGGCGAAAAGCCGGAAAATTGAGCTGCCAGGGAAAGCGCTGAACGGCGAACAGCGAAATGGCATAATGTGCCAACTCGAATATGAATGCAAATTAGCTGACAAAACGGGATTGACATTCGGCAATCAGTGGCAAATTGTCTGCAACAACAAAAGGCGAGACTATCTGCAGAGCGGGGCTGCCATTTTGCTTTTCACGTTTCCGCTTTTCCTCAAGCACAACACGAAAAGCATGCCGCATTGCCATTTTCCATGCCGACCGACTAAAAAAACGAAATGCCAAGTGCAATGCAAAGGCCGCGAAAGACAAGTCTGGCCAAAGTCTGGGGGAGATGGAGGGCATGGATTGGCCGGGTTTCGTGCTCGTCCCGGCCAGGGCCAAAGGCCAGGGATTCATGTCTAGTTTGCACTGTACGCCGCCATCTATTTAACATGCACTCGTCCTTCGTCCGCCCAGCTTGGCTCCGCATTAATTTTGCATGCCGGGCGTGGGGGCTACCCAAGTTGATCCGATGGGGCGGTGCCCGTTCTGTGCCGGCACCTGTTGAGTGCCTCCTCCAGGCCACCTTACAGTTGCCACAATCAGATATGCACAGGCACACACACAGACAAGCATGCAATGTTGCATTCACTCTGAGCCCATAAGAACCTGCATTAACAGTTAAGGTCAAGACGATAAGTTCTTTGAAAATGGAAAATATTTCAAATTTTTTTTTAAGGAAAATAAGTTATCTGGGTCATCAAAGAGAAACTTTTACTTCGATTAATATGTAATATATATATGTATTTAAAATAAATATATGTATATATATATTCCATAAATAATATTATTCTCAAAGATTTGAGCGCATTTAAATCGCCTTAATTGCCGTAATTAAGTAAAGCTTATTTTATATTAAAAATAATTTAAAGAACAGAAGTAATTCTGGGTAATCAAAGAATAACTTGTATATCTACCTCCAGTAATATATATAAAATAACAATATAATTTATATAAAAATGTAATCCAAAAATAGAAATTATCCTCAAAGATTTGAACAAATTAAAAGTATCTTAATTGCCTCTAAAGCGAAATAATTAAAGCTTTTTTCATATATTCCACTTTATTGCTTACCAGTTTAATTTCGTAGGGTTAATAAACTAATTAAAAACAATTTAATTAACAACAAAAAATGTCACTTAACCCCAAAGGATTTGTGCTAATAAGGCGACCCCAACTGTGCCGGTCCCATGTGTGTTGGCCATAATTATGCACAGAAGCTAATGAAAGGCATGCGCGCTCGAGTGAAAACAGCAGAGTTTACAGTCAAAACATTGGTGCAGTAAGGTTTATATATATATGTATATACTATATTATATATACATATATGTGGTATATTTTTTTGTATATATATTTATTTATGCAAATTGAGAGCGATCAAAGGCAGCGAAGGCGGGTTCTGGGTTGTCACTGTACTTTCACTTTCACTGCCACTACAACATTGCTCCTTCACTCCCTTGTCCTCCTTCCCCTCCTCCCCTCACACAGGCTCCTTTCCCACGAAATATCCTGCCTATCCCCCTGCCCCCCCTTAATACGACGCACGTGTCGCTTTTGTGTGTGTGTGACAGGTGGTTATATCAATGCACCCGAGTTGCCCCGCGGCATCACGTTCCACTCACTCACCTGTAAGCTGTGTGTGTGTGTGTGTTGCAGTGATGGAAAAAGTTGGCTTATTAATAACTAGTTGGGTCACAGGGGTCATGATGCGATGATATACCCAAGTGGCCAAAGGGAAAAGAAAAAGGAAATGCATTTTGGGAGGAAATCTAAAACCTTTTAGGCAACTTAAAACGAAGTAAAATTCTATGGATTTCGTTAAAAGAATTTACAAAATATTTAAATATAATTTTACCTTGGAGAAAATCAAGAGGAGAACCCGGCAAAATCTATAATAAATAGTATACAAAAAAAAATAAATAAACAACATAATGTACCTGGGGGGTATCATTACATACATACATACCGTATCCTTGCACTTTCCCGGCGGCAGCGACACGTGGCACGTGATGGGGCCCGGCGTGGATCGATCCTTGGGGGTCACGGACACAGCAGAGGCGGAAGTGTGTGGATAAGGATACGGGACCAGCTACTTAATGGCCACCGCCGAAAGGCAACAAAAAAAAAAAAATCGAATTCGGTCACGTAATTAATTGGTCACCGCGAAAGGGCCGGAAGCGGCGCACCCGGCCCCGCCTCGGATCACGGAAGACGGAAGAGCAGACGGGCCCAGGATTGGACGCGGTGGCCGAATGAATGCCAGGCTGTTTTTTTGAGCCTGTTCCGGCCTCTGAGCTTTCCACAGACAGTTTTCAAATGCAGCGCCGATGGCCCTGAGCTTTGCAGCTTTTCCCAGCAAGCTTTTTATAGAGTTTTCCCGGCTTTTCCAACCTTCCTCCAACCCCAACAAGTGTCATCGCACGGGTCTAGTTCAATCACGTTGCAGCAGTCCTTGAAATCGGGATTACATGAGCTCACTCACACAGGTAAGTAAGCCTGTCCACATATGTTGGGTATTACTCAAGCCCCCACTCTCGGTTTTTTTTTTTTTCGGTGGGTTAAGCGGCTGGATGCCCACTTGTTGCCGGGCACATGGACCAACCTGTTGAGCTTGCAGTTGATATCAAATCCTGGATTTGCAGCTGAATGCGGTTTGGCATCAAGTGTCTACCAATTAGACGCATTCACATCCAGCCAATTAAGTTGGATTTCGGGGGTAAGGAGATGAGTTGCTTCCAATTAGAACGATGTAAGGGGTTTCCATTAATTATAGTTTGCTTTTCCACAAGGATTTACTACTTAGAAGGGATCTTGGCTTGTGAAAGCATCTTTGAGGGTATTTTTAATTTCTGAAATAATTAAAAGTAAAGAAAAACCCACAAAGAAGTTGAGCATGCAGTGTGGTTATAATATACTTTGGGTTACGTATACAAAATATGTGATGAAAATGGAATATAATAAATGGAATATAATAAATTGAAATAGAAATATTCAAAATAAAATATGGAGCACGCTTCAGCTGCAGCCGCGTGTGTTATGTGGACAAGTTTCCTCGCCTCTAGATGCCTCCCCTAGCGCCATCCTCCTCGTTGGTGTCGAGGGTGTCCAGCGTATCATTCGTATCGTTGGTGTCCGCATTCAGATCCACCCAGTTGTCGTCGCTTATCTCATCAATGGTGTCCGTATCATCGACCACAGCGGCCACGCTTACATCGTCAGTGGATCCGGAGCCTGTGGTGCCCGTGGTCGTGGTGGTGGCCGTAACGGCCGACGAGGGTCTGCCCATTCGATCGAGTAGATCTTCCTGAGTAGCCGGCGTCGGGGTGGTGGAAGTGGTATACGATGCGGAGGAAGGTGTCTCCGATCGTGTCCCCGATCCCGATACCGATGCTGATCCAGAGCCAGATCCAGATCCAGATCCTGAGCCCGAACCCGAGGCCGTACCTGATCCCGATGGGCAGCTGCAGCTGGTTGCCGTGCCCGAGGTGGAGGGATCGTCGCTGAGGATGACCTCCTGGGACAATCGGGGATGTGGCGGTTTGTACTTGTTCTTCAGGCGAGCCACCTCGTACTCCTTGAGATCGGACAACTTGAGTGTGATGCTCTGCAGGTCGCGTTTTAGCATTTTTTTTTGTATAATTTTTTATTTTTCCTGGACTCAAAAACTCGTGCAGAGAGGAAAAGAGCGAGCTTCGTAGTGAAACAGTTATTCAAAAGAGAGTTGCCTAAACCTATGAGAAAAAAAAAATACTAGGAAAAGCCAAACCAAAAGGTAGGACAACCAAATATATCGATAGATCCAGTGATCATTATTATTTGGGTAAAAAAACTCAGGTATTCTCTAGAAGACTAAAGGAGGAAATCTATAAGGCCCATTAACAAGCCTTTTAGAAAACTAAAACGAATTAAAATTCATTAAATTTCTTTAAAAGAAATTACTGAATATTTAAGGAAACCCCGGCAAAAATCTATAATAAATAGTATACAAAACAAGAAAGGAAGCTAACTTCGGCATACCGAAGCTTATATACCCTTGCAGTTTGCAATTCGATCATTAAGAATCGCTTTTTACATTCCCAGCTTTACATAAAAAACCATAATACAAGGGACTGATTAATCAATCAATATTAACTTTCTCTTGAACACCTTGATTTTCATATTCGTTTTGCTTTATTAGTAAAATTATCTATTTATAATAATATAATTTGGTTAATAATTTTCAATAAGCGTAAAAAGCTCTTAAGACAAATTAGTTACAAACTGTTAGCTCCTCCTTATTAAATTCATTTGAATAAAACAGATTCAGATCCAGGATTCAGTTAAGCTAGATCGTAAAGATATTGATATATTTGATATTCAATGGTTGTGTCAGTGTCAGAAAAAGGCTAATGTTTAAGCTATTCTCAGGGCATGTACTTTATTTTAAGGTGGAATTATAATGGTTCACGAAAAAAAATATACATATAGGCATGTCAGGGCAGCGATGAAGGTGAATCGGTCGAAAAAAAAAACTGAGTATAAGATGATTCGCGACAGTTGCTGTCCCTAGTAGAAGCCGTAGTGCCCGTGATGATACGGATAGTAGCCATGATGTCCGCCGTAGTAGGGCACGTATCCAAAGCCACCGCCGTAGTAAGGATAGCCGCCATAGTGACCATGTCCATAGCCACCATATCCACCGTATCCACCGTAGCCGCCATGTCCATAGCCAAAACCATAAATACCGCGCTTCTCCGTCTTCTTCTCGTCAACGGGGCCAATCTCCTGCTGTTGCGGCTCCACGGCATCCGTCGATTCGGGCTCCGAAACGGCTGCCCAGGTGCCCATTACGAGGCCGAGGGCCAGGATCATGAATATGCACTGCCACGCAAAAAAATTAATTAAATTAATTAGGATTTTTGTGATTTTTATAATAACAATATTTTAAATCAATTTTGAAAACTGAAAATTGATTTTAGGGATAATTAATAAACAAAATTAATTATGATTTTTGATTTCTACAATTATAATTATTATTTTAAATTATTTTTTAAAGCTGAATTAATGAATTAATATAATTTTTGATTTTTACATTTACAATTATTATTTTAAATTATTTTTGAAAGCTGGACATTGTTTTAAATATAATTGTTTCGTGTGTTTTTAGGGGTTTGAAGGCATTAAAATAAGCACTGAATTTAATCATATTTTTATATTAACAGATATATATTTTTAAGTCATTAAAAAAAACATCAGCTTGTTCAATAATAATAATAAAAATAAATAAATAAAACTTAAAATTTCAGCTTGTTCACTTAATTTTCTTAAAAAAAAAAACACGATTTAGAACGATCAATCACTCCTATTTTCATATTAACTGATATTTTTTATATATTATATAAACTATAAAAAAAAAATAAAATAAAACAATTTATGCTTGTTTACTTAATTTTCTTTAAAAAAAAATCACTTTTCACACAATTTATAACATTTTTTTGTCATAATAAACTCAAAAAAAATCTGCTTGCTTAATTCACTTTTTTGTTTAAAAAAAATCACTCTTTTCATACAAGAAAGTCCTTTGTCCTTTTAAGCTGCTTCGTTTTAGTTTAAATTTAACACCGATTCATAAAAAAAAAATTCTAAATTCACAGTAATTGAATTTTGAATTGAATTTATAAGCCTCGTTTTGGTCATGCTCTGACAGCCTCCCTTTGACGTCTGTCTGCACTTAATCCTTTGTGCTGCTTCCTGCTGCTGCTTACCAAGAACTTCATGCTGCTGCGAAGGGCTTTTGCGTCGGAGATGCTGCTGCTGGATGTGCTGGCTAACGAGCTGGGCGCCGGGCGAGGTTTGTTGATGGCTGCCAGTGGCCCCGTCGCTTTTATAGCCACCCGGCGTGGAGCTCGCCCCGCTGGGTAATGCTGGCTAATGCTGGTATTGTTGGGATGGCGGCTGCTGAGTTGAGTCGAGAGCTGGGGTATTGTGCTGCTACAGTTAGCAATTATGCAAACCGACAACAACAGCAGCAGCAGCGATTGTTGCAGCTGAATTGAATGCATGACGGACGGGTTGAGGACTTGAAATCGAATATTGTTTATGCTGCAAGCCAAAAGGTCATCCGCTCATCCGGCAGAGTGGGCGTGGAAACTAACGATATCGCTTATAATTGCCAGTCCAAGTCAAAATTCTAAGATCCCAGGCTCATTGGGAAATCGGAAAAGTAGAGCAGATATTCGTTCCACAATGCAACATAAGCTGCTCTGCGATGGGTTCCACAATCACCAGCGAATATCGTATAACACTTTCACTTGCTCCGCCAGATGGATTACACTGAAAGCTGCTGTGGGTTGGGACATTACCTAAGGTTGCCCAGAAGCTGGCCCGGCCTGGACTGGCCTGGCCTGGGTCCAAATTAAAATGCCAGAAGCCCCGTGGGAACTCCATTATTTACAAATTATGAACGATTGGCACGTTTTGCAGCATTCTTAATTAAGCTGCCAGCCAGATCTCTGCCAGATCATTTCCAATGCACGCTCTTATCGAAAGAATATCCGAGGAGCACGATTTCAGCGATGACGCCTCGGGCGGTATGATGGGTATGAAGGTATGTATGCTCGCTGGAATATAGTAGTATATGTGTAAATATTGGTCATTTTGTATTTACAAATAAAATCATTTTAATTATATCAAAGGGTTCAATTTAATACAATTAATAATATTTTAATTGTAAATGATATATAAAATAATATGATGTACTTAAATTATTTTATTTGTAAATAATTTCATGGGTAAATAAAATATTACCAATAGTTATACATTAATTATAGATTTTAATCAGGGATCGTAAATAATGATTATAAAATTTTGTTTAAACAAATATATCATACACTTGGAAAAGCCAGATTAAAAAAAACTAATTAAATCTGGATTTTTATATATTAATTTTTTTTAAATAATAATATTAATTAATTAATATTAATTTTTAATTAAATTAAATGTTAATTATTAAATTTTGATTTTTATATATTTATTTAATTTGGAGCGAAATAATTAATTAAATAATGATTCTTTTTTGAATAATAATAATTATTATTATTCCTTGACCGATTAAATAAATATAAATATTAATAGTAAGCAAAATATATTAAAATCAATAGATAATCATTTAACATTGATTTTTATTTTTTCACTTATAATGATTACGGTCCCTGATTTTAATAATATTTAATCAAATTCAGATGTATATGTATATAAACATACATATATATATATATATATATGTATATATATTTGAACCCTTACTATTATATATTATTATAATGTATAAATTAATAAATACTCTATTTTTATGACAAAAAACGAAACAAACCTAACTATTTCCCGAGGCTAAAAGTTTGGAATTACTTAGGTTTTTATTTATAAATAAAAAAAAAATTTAATATAATGTTTAATCAAATTAAGATCTTTGATGTATCAGGTAACCAGTGTTCGGGACGACACATAGTCCTCTTGCCGATCATTTCCGTCTATGTGCTGGATAGGATACCAATGCACCCAACGAAGGACGACCTTGACCGCAGTGGCAATTGCAAATTGGGAATGGCAATTGCCGTTTGTGATTTTTCCGATTTTCCAAGCGCGGAGTCATCAATGAAGCAACGCCGGCGGCCACATTGTTGAATGAAGCATGGCAAGCGCATTTTCACAAGCAACGTCGCGACGTCTCAGCTACATAGCTTGCCCAAAGTGGGTGGCACCGCCGCCAGCCATTGTCTTCTCCCAGCCCCCCATCCCGAGCAGCTGCAATTGTTTTGGCATCGCTTTAATATTAATATCTTGAGCATTGAATGGAGCGATGGACGAGGTGAATGCACGCGAGGCGAGTTGGGCAAGCGGAAGCCATCGGATCTGGGCTCCGGTCTGGTCACGATCTCCGGCTCCGTTGACGGAGATGACAACATTTTTGATTGCCAGCTAAATTATAATTCTTGGCTAATTCTAGTCTGGGTCGTTCGATTGATTTGATTGATTCCCCATTGTGGCGAGTTGATTTACGGCCCAGCTGGTTAATGGCGCATTGTTGAGGAGGGGGGGGCCAGGGGCCAGGGGCCAGGGCCCAGCCAGGGTCAGATCTGGAATCTCCGAGTCCCGCCGGGCATGGATGGGGATCCGTTCGATTACACAACAACAAGCCAGAGCTCTTGGCCTTTTCAGCTGAAAATGCTAACATTTCCTTACAATTTATTGCGCTTAACAGACATTTAACAAATTAACCAAGTGGAAGAGGAGGTGGGGCCCGACTAGTACTTCAGCTCCTTGGCCTTGTCGTGGGCCCCCTCGTCCAGCAGCTTCAGCTCTGCCTGCTGCTTCTCCGGCCGGATGACTGTGTAGTAGTGGTAGTAGCGCATACCCAGCACGTAGGTGCCGTACAGGGTCACCCCGATGCAGGCGTAGACGGCGCCGCGATGCAGCTTGTCCAGCAGGGAGTTGGCGTTGATGGGCTTCTTCTGCATGGCGCAATCCAAATCGAATCCCTAGATTCGTTCCTCTTAAGAAATTTCTGTTGTGGGCTAGAGGTGGCCCAAGGGGAGTGTGTGTATCGTATCGATAAATGGGGCGCTGACAGCAATCGATAGGTAATGGCAGAGACAGTGGAAAAAGCCAAAATAGCTGGAATATGAAAGTGGGATTTAAAAACAAGCCTGCTAGGATTAGGAAATAAATCAACGGATTTTATTTTGAAAAGCTTTTAGTTTACAGCCGGACCTTGGCCAGTTTTGGCTTGAGCACAGGTACTTCGCCGGCAGCGATTAATTTCTCCGCACAGACCAGCGACTATCGATAAGCTTTCACTCACTTTCCATCCCATCCCTAGGGCCCGCACGTGTTTACATTCCCCTATTGGAAAGTTCGTCTACAACGCCATTGTGAAATAGCTTAACTGCAGAGATCTGTGAAGGATTTGCGGGACTACGAATGGATCACGACTACACTGGCGTTAGCCCGCTGGGCGCCGCCGACAGCAAGGGCGCCTCGAACGCCATGATCCTGTGCTGCGAGTGCGGAGTGGCCATCCAGCCGAATCCGGCCAACATGTGCGTCACTTGTCTGCGCAACCATGTCGACATTACGGAGAACATACCCAAGCAGGCGGTGCTGCACTTCTGCCGCAACTGCGAGCGCTATCTACAACCGCCGAACGAGTGGATCCAGGCCTCCCTGGAGTCCCGTGAGCTCCTGGCCGTTTGCCTTAAGAAGCTGAAGGGCCTAAAGGACGTAAAGCTGGTCGATGCGGGCTTTATATGGACAGAGCAGCACTCGAAGCGCATCAAGGTGAAGCTGACAGTGCACGGCGAAATCACTGGCGGCACTGTCTTGCAGCAGGTCTTCGTGGTGGAGTTCACGGTGCAGAATCAGATGTGCAATGATTGTCATCGCACCGAGGCCAAGGACTTCTGGCGCTGCTTGGTGCAGGTGCGCCAGCGTGCGGACAACAAGAAGACCTTCTACTATCTGGAGCAGCTGATCCTCAAGCACAAGGCGCACGAGCACACGCTGGGCATCAAGCCGGAACACGGCGGCCTGGATTTTTACTATGCCAATGAGAATCATGCCAGGCGCATGGTGGACTTTCTGCAGACCATGGTGCCCGGCAAGGTGACCACCTCGAAGCGTCTCATCTCGCACGATATCCACAGCAACAACTACAACTACAAATACAACTGGTCGGTGGAAATAGCGCCCGTTTCCAAGGACAGCGCCGTGTGCCTGTCCAAGAAGCTGCGCCACCAGCTGGGCAATCTCTCGCCCCTGTGCCTGGTTAACCGTGTGTCCAGCAGTATCCACCTGATCGATCCCCTGACGGCGCAAATTGCCGAGCTCACCTCCCAGGTGTACTTCAGGTGAGAATTCGCTTTTTTTTTTTTGTATTTGTTTAATCGCATTACTAAATTTTCTTCATTGCCCGCAGAGCTCCCTTCGAGGCCATTTGCAACCCCAAACAGCTGGTGGAGTACGTGGTCATGGACATTGACGTGATCATGGAGAAGGATCGCAAGTCGTACCCCGGCCAGGGACAGGTATCCTTCAAGCACGCCCTCTGCGACATTTGGGTAGTTCGCGCCTCGGAGCTAGGCATCAACGATAATCCCATTCACACGCGCTCCCACCTGGGCCACTTGCTCAAGGTGGGCGACTCCGTGATGGGCTACAACACTGGCGAGGCGAACATCAACGATCCCGAGTTCGACAAGCTGTCGCCGGAGCTAATACCGGACGTGATCCTGGTGCGTAAACACTACGATCGCCAGACCCGGCTCAGCCAGCGCGTGTGGAAGATCAAGCACTTGGCGGCCGAGGCCACTGACGAGCGCAGCAAGCACGATTACCACGAGTTCCTCGATGATCTCGAGGAGAACGAGGATCTCCGCGGGCAGATCAACATCTACCGGGACAGCAACAAGACGATACCCATCGATGGCCAGGCTGCCGGCGGTGAGGTGCCCCAGATCACGCTGGAGGAGATGCTGGAGGACATGACGCTGGAGTGCGCGGACGACGGAATGGGCGATGATGAGGATGGAGCAGCCGGGGAAGCCGAGCCTCAGTTATAGTTTGTTTATTTATACAACACTTCTCTTTGCGTTTTTTTTTTTTACTTTTACCCCTGCGTGGTATGCCCTGTACATATTCACTTAATCCACATAAACAACTAGGAAACTAAACGAGTGTCTGCACTATTCCTGGGTAGTCCTTGGAGTACACCAAACCCAAATTGTACCCAAAGCAACAGCCATGTAATCCCCTTTGTTGAATACTGATATCCAATGCCACCTTTCGCCACCTCCTGGTCGAGAGAGATCAATGCCAGAGAGCGGAGTAAGGACGCAGCGACCAGAGTGGTCTAGATTCTAATTTCCTGTCCGAATTCGAACAACTTAAATGCTAGGTTTCTTCCACTCGTTTCTGGCGTAAACTTGGATAACATTAAAACGGTTTTTGGACTACAATTCTAGCTAAGTCTTGTCTTCGGCCTAGGAGAGTCCCAGCTGCGGCTTCTCCTTGAAAAAGTATACATCATCGGAGTCGCAGCCATGCTCCGACTCCCATTCCAGCAGCGCTCGCTTCACAACGGGCAGGATGTGCTTCCTGGTGGCCTGGACATTGTGCTGGCGTAGAAAGCAGCCGCCCATAAAGCGAGGCGTGTCCGGCTCATGGGGCTGCAGCTCCAGCTTGGGATCAGTGGACTCGACGAGGGCCAGCCGGACGCGCTCCACCAACTGACTCTGGCCGTTGAGAGAGATCAGGCCAACGTCGCGTTGCACTTGACCATCGGCGGGCGCTACCCACATGCCCAGTATCACAAGGAGATTACTGCCAGCGGCAAACTCCCGTACTGCCTTCTCGGCGCCACTTTTGGCCACAAAATCCCGGACAAGGATGGGCATGCCGGCCATGGGAACCACCTGGCGATCGGTGTGCAGGGTCTTCATATCCTTGCGCAGCACCTCGGTGAGCGTAAGGCTGCTAATATCCGCCCTGGCGGCCACAAGCTCATCGAAAAGTACTGTTCTTTGAGATGCCTGGCGATTCAACTCCTTCTCCAGCTGCTCCACCATGGCCTGATCCTTGGGCCCGAACCGCTTGGCCGCCGGGGCAAAGTTAATGGTGTCCAGAACAATGGTGGCGTGCAGCAGCCGAGCCACAGCCACGGAGCGGGGATGCTCCTCGGCCAGATAACGCTCGGCCACCAAGGTGGCGCAGGAACCGACTGACGCATCAATGCTGCGCTCACAGCTGGCGGGCAGCAGCTGGAGGGACGGACTGCTCTCATCCAGAGGCCTGTGATCCAGAATCTCCGCCACATTGGGTGCCAGCGGGCTGACATGGTGATCCACCAGGATTACACTCACATCCGGGGCCATTTTGCCGGGTAGGTCATCGCGAAAGAGCAGCTCGGACTCGACAATACCACACTGGCCGAACATATGGCCAACCTCTGTCTTCAGGGGGTAATCCCGACGTGGAATATTTAGGATGGGCACATAGTCGTGTTCCAAGTGCCTTTGAGCGTAGACAAAGGCCAGAGTGACTGCCGATACGGCCGAGTCTAGGTCGCAGGACTCGTTGCCCATCACCAAGTGTAGGGTCCGGCCGGAATCTGGCGGAGCAGCGGCCCAAGCAACGGGCGACGCCTCCGCCAGGTGCTGCAGGGAATGGAGAAACCCTATTAGTGCTGCTCGGTTTAGGCGGCACTCCTGCTCGAAGGATCCAGGTGTAGCGGGTGATACTTACCCTGGTCAGCGTGCCACGGGCTTGGGCTAAAAAACGCAGAAAACACATTTTCCAAGGGGGAAACGTTCGTTTTCTCTGATCTCAAAGAAAACGAAGAAAAGCTGCACACAACAGTTCCATCGATGACAGTTGCCGATAGACGAAACCTATCGACAGCGGACGCAATCGAAGAAAAAGCAGCTAAAAACTAAGAATAGCTAAAACTGCCTATATGGTCGTAATAAAGTGTATAGATTCTCGATTCTGATAGGACTGTGACGCACGAATGTAATCTGAATGAAATTCATTCTTGTTGTTTAGTTACTCGACTCGATTGGTTCATAGATTAGGGTTTTAGCAGCTTTATAAATAGCTATCAGTTGGATTTGTATATATACAGGCCTTATTGCGCTGCTTCTGAATTGGATTAGCAAAGACTTTATCTCCCGAATTCTTAGTCAAATCAATTTGTTATTTACTTAGTCCCGTATATATTACTAATTTAAAAAATAACAATTCTTTGGTAATAAATAAAGCCCAATCTGGCGGCAAAGTAGCCAAGTCTGCTCATCACTAGTTCCAGCTGTCTGATTCTTACATCTATCGACTATCGACTATCGACTATCGATTATCAAATTTAAATATTTGCACTACTACAAAACCAAACTTTAAATATTAAAATCACATATTATATCAATATGACCGCGGTCGCAGGCCCAAATTAACCCCGTTCCGCGATCGCAACACAATCTTAATGGACGGCTCCACCGGCGCACCCAAGGGGAGGAGCTGGTAGTGCCGCACCATCTTAATTACCATGGTCTTCATCTCCAGCAGGGCGAACTTTTGGCCAATGCAGTTCCTGGGGCCCGCGGAGAAGGGTATAAAGCTGTAGGCTCCCTGCCTGGTCACCTCTTCGCCCAGATGCCGTTCCGGCAGGAAAAGCAGGGGATCGGCAAAGAGCGACTCGTCGCGCAGGAGCTGCCAGAGAAGCACCACCACATTGGTGCCCGCCGGGATGTGGCCGCCCTCTGTATTGAAAAGTGAAATGCGTAAGCAATGTACATTTGACTCCAAATCCCACTTACCTATTTCCAAATCCGTTTCCAGACAGCGTGCCACCGCTGGAATCGGGGGAAACAGACGCAGCGATTCCCTGACCACACAGTTTAGATAGGGCAGAGCTGCGAAATCCGTATACACCACGCCCCGGCCCAAACCAGGGCCATAGTGCTCGCGCAGCTCCTCGAACAGCTTTTGCTGGACTTCCTCGTGACGGGAGAGCAAGTACAAGCAGAAGGACACCGCCGAGGTGCTGGTATCATGGCCCTCGAAGATGAAGGTGTTGACTTCGTCACGTATCTGCTTGTCCGTGAGCGGTTGTCCATCCAAAGTGGCGCGCAACAGGGTGTCCAGCAGGGCATGACGCTTCTGAGGAACATTCTCAAGGTGGTGCTGATCCTGCTGGTCCTCCCTGGCCAGCTGCTGGCGGCGCTGCTCGATGATTTCGTTGGTGAACTGGTGCAGACTGCGGACACCTTCCCTCTGCTTCCGCAAGCCGGCGGGCCAGCATAGGCGAAAGATCTGGGGAAAGAGGAGGTGAGGCCTCATGAACCGCGTGGCCAGGACATTGGTGAGTCTATAAAAGGGAGGCGATTGATAAGTGCAAACGAAGTAAAAGTACCGAAGACAACACAACCCACTCTTTGACAGCCTGAACCACTTCGGAGTCCTCATCCCTTTGGGCGTCCACGCTAACGCCCATGGCCGTCTCGGTGATAATGTCCAGAGCCGCCAATCCCACATAGGGATAAATGTTGACTTCGCCTCCATTCGAAGCCAGCGGGCTTAGACGCTTCACCAGCCGGTTGCTCTGCTTGTCAAAGACCTCAACGAACTGCTCCAGAATGCTGAAGTGAAACGTAGGCGTAATGATCTTGCGCATGGCCCGCCACTGGTCGCCATGGCTGAGGAGGAGGCCATTGCCCAGCCAGCCGCGCAGGGCATAGTACAACGTGGCCTTTCGCAGCTGCTGTTGGCTGTGTAGGAGGGCGTCCACATGGCGCGGCTCCGCGGTAATCATCACCACATGGCCCAGGACACAGCCCATGAAGCTGCGTCCAAAGCGCTGCACATATTCCGCGAATTTCTCGTGAAGATCTAGAGGAAGACACTCTCAAGGTAATAATTATTTACATTGATAAATATGGGGAGGAGCACTCACTGTCCGGCTGGAAACTACGCATCTGCCAGGCGGATCCCACCAGTGGGATACTGGAAACACAGGGCACCAGGCCGCGCAGGGGATGGCTCAGCTCCCATAGCATCCGTCGGAGCAGCCAGACCACTAAGCGAGCTACTAGGAGCGTGGCCAACAGAGCCACCAACATGTTGAGTTGCCACTGCCACCGGATGGACCCGGAATGCCTTGCCGGAGGCACCCACTTGGGGTTAAGTTTCTTTATCTGGAGCACCACTAACACCACCAGCCAAGACAGCGATAATCTTTATATTTTTAGATGCTTGTTTATATAAGCGAAGCGTTTTGAAAGCGGCGCCTTTGGCCAGAGCGAGATGCAGCGAATGGAGCGCACCAAGCAGAGCGGGAGGCGGTCAGCCAAACAGCTGCTCGGACCAGCTGTTCTGTGCCTACAATCGCAGGCAGTGATGGGTTCTTAGCGTAGTACCTACATAGATAAAGCCCCCCCCCCGAGTGGGGCAGAGGTAGACTTAGGGTTAGAGAGAGAGAGAGATTATAAAAAAATAAAATACAAATATAATACTAAAATGCAAAGTATCATACATATCATACCCCTCCCTAAAATAAGCTTTGCTCCTAGAAAACCCTTTGCTCCTGTGACTCAAATGAACTTTAAGGGTCTTGACAGATCGCTATGAGAAAATCCTTATTGAAAACACGCAGAAAATGAACAAAAGAACAACGGACCTCTTCAATTAAAGTCATGTCTTAAAAAACAACATTGGAATTTATATTCTTATATAAAAAAAACAGATAATGCATAATAACACAGCTTCTGGGCTGCAGGCGAAGGCAGCTCCTCAGGCTGTGCGTGGCTTCAGGCCCAAGTGGACACCATTGGCCGAGCGCAGGACAATGTTCATCGAGTGCCTGGGCTCCGGGCCCAGGGGTAGCAGCTCGAAATGACGTAGCAGCTTGCCAATGGTGCTCTTCATCTCCAGCAGGGCAAACTTTTGGCCAATGCAGTTCCTGGGGCCCGCGGAGAAGGGTATGTAGGCATACGGATGACCTTGCGGCATGTCAGCCTCGAATCTCTCCGGACGGAACTCATCCGGCGACTCGAAATACTCAGGATCACGCAGAAGGACATAGATGCCCAAGGTGAAGTTGGTGCCGGCTGGAATCCGCTTGCCGCCTGAAAATCAAAAATAAAAACAATAAAAAAAATATCAATTAAAAGAGAGATCTTCCCCTGGAAAGCGGGATACTCACGTATCTCCACATCCTCGGCAAACCAGCGGCCAATCATCGGCACTGGCGGATGCAGCCGCAGCGACTCTTTGATCACATTCTCCATGTACTTCAGCTCACCCAGATCACGCAGCGTGACCGAACGCTCCCGATCCTCGCCCAGTACCTCGTGTAGCTCCTGCTGCAGCCGCTGCTGCACCTCCGGATGCCTGGAGATCTCGTACAGGCAGAAGGATATGGCCGATGTGGTGGTGTCGTGACCCTCGAACATAAAGGTGTCCACTTCCTCGCGGATATCCTCATCGCTCAAGGGCGCCCCGTCGATGGTGGACTGGAGCAGGACATCCAGCAGAGCCATGCGACGCTTCTGACCCAGATCGTCTACCTGATTCTCCGCCTGTCCCTGTACCGGCGAGTCGACCAAGGCCTGACGCCTTTGTCGGATGATATTCTCGGTGAAGTCATGCATCACCTTGATGGCCGCATCCTGGCGCTTTGCCACCGATGGCTGGGTCAGCCGGAATATCCAGTTGACCCGCTGCCAGGCGTGTATAAACCGAGTGATCATTATGTTGGTGACTCTGTCATAAGTAGCAAAGGAGGAGCCATGAAGAGCTAGCTATTAAGGAGCAGAGAACCCACCACCGGCAGCCCACTCACTCATTGACAGCCTTCACATAGGGCAGATTGGGATCCATCTGGGCATTGATCTTCGTTCCCATGGCGGTCTCTAGGCGCAGGAAAACCAAAAATGAGTCTCTATAAAGGAAGAGGAACTCCAGGAGCTAACCTGCAATAATGTCCAGAGCCGTGAGGCAAACCACCGGAAAGATATTGATGGCGGTCTTGCCATCGGCCCGCGACTGCAGCTGCTTGACCATCACAGTGCTCTGCTGGTCAAAGATCTCCACAAACTGCTCCAGAATCTTGAAGTGGAACGTGGGCGTGATGATCTTCCGGCGGCCATGCCACTTCCTGCCCGTGCTCATCAGCAGGCCCTCGCCCAGCCACTCGTGGAGCAGCTTGTACAGATTGTTCTTGGTGATGTGCTGCTGGCTGCTCAGCACCACCTCAATGTCCCGCGGATCGGTGGAGAACACGGCCAGCTGGTGGATAACCCACACCTTGTAAATTCGTCCGTATTTGCGCTGATTCTTGGTCACAAAGTCCATGATTTCTACAGATAATAACCAGGTGGTAAGCAGCAGCCTATCTCGGAGAGAACTGGAGCGGGGAACTTACGCTCGGCATCCAGACCGCGATACATGAGGACATTGCCCAGCAGCGGGAGCGGCGGCGGACCCGGCATATACTGCAGCATATCGTTGCGCCTCTTGCGCCAAAAGTAATCCCACACCAGCAGGGTGGCGAATGCCGCCAGGACCAGGAGAAGGCTCACGCCCAGCATTGTGCAGTAGACGGCGAGCGATTCACAACTGAACGGGCTAGAAGACTTGGTCGCCTCGGTTTCTTATCTCGCACTTGGGGAACGGCGCTCGGCGCTCTTAATTCCCCCACAGAGCTTCAGCAAGCGGAGATCCGCAAGAGAGAACGAAACACACTTGAGTTGTAATCCATTTACGACGAAGGAACAATGAACAACCGAGTTCCGGGCTACTGAATCCCCAGAAATTCTTCAGGAAATGGTAGGATGTGGAGTAGGAATGATGAATATCTTGGCGATCTTTGGAGTAACTAACAATGCAAACTAAGTTTGAACTAAAAAAGAAACTCGTTAGGGATTTTAGATTGGTTTTAATATTAACATTAACATTAGTTTAGTTTAGTTTAGTGAGAGCTGCGAAAGTTCCCTGAAAGTCATGATTACTTTGCAGATTCCAGTCACCGTGAAAGCGGTTTTTTATCAGTTACTGGGAAACCCTGTTCTCCAACGCAAACCTGTAATTGATAGTTTTAGATTTACGATATTATGCTCGTGGTGCGCCTCGATCTCATGGTTTAGGCCTTATCTTGCTCTGCAGAATGCACCGAAGTCGAGTGCTTTGCCTAATCACGGTTACCCAGCAGCTGTGGAGGAATGCCTCTTATCACCTTGTCCAGTCATGATGAGTCGTTAAAAATGAGAGGGCGTTAGATACTGATACTGTAAACTCTCTGGATAATCCACAAGATTCTTCACTTCTTTTTGGGCAAATATATAACTTAAACATTATATATTTGTTTTATATATTTAGTTTGATAAAGTTATCTTTGGCGCAATTTTTGGCCATAAACAAAAGTCGAGTGGCAAGCGGTTATTTTGGGTGCGGTTTGTACATGAACGAAGCACTCCAATTGTGACTGTGTTCTGATCAGCAAACGGAAGCAATTAAAACACAATAAAATCTGGTTTCGGGCCACTAGAGGGTTAAGCATTTAATTCGTAATGAAAATGTTTAAATTACCAAGATGAGAATCTAGTTTGACCTGTTTCAATAGCTGTGAAATGAGAAATGAGAGCAGCATCTCACAGATCTGGGATTTCGATTCTAAAGAGAGCATTATTTAAAGCTAGGTGCTCTTACTACCTATGGATCTATTCTTGGAGATGAATCAAGAGTCTTCTGGCAAAGCTCTGATCACTCCTTGCATACTTCTTAGCTGAAAAAAAGCTCAAAGATACATCTTATATAATATAATAGATACTGTTGTTGTTTTTTCTTTGATGAGGATGGAATCCACAGCATCCCTAGTTCAAATCAACTAACCTGATCTGATCTTTTTTTAGCTTTATTCTCGCTTACACGTGTGGCTCAAAAATACTCTGGCGATCTTATCGGAACTCTAGGGTACCAGATAAGTCAAAATGTAAATAGATTTCCATGTCTTATCCATGGCAGGGGGCGGAACTTGAACTCATAGTCTTTTGATAAAGACGTAGCCTTAAGTCATGATGAAGCCGCACATTCAACAGGCTCCTGGAGGTGACATTTGGTATCCACAGAGATCAATGATCGGAAATAGTCTTCTAGGAAAGAGGAGCCCTACCTCTCAGTCTCTACTGGATAGACCCCCGGAAGGCACACACACTTCTGGTGGGCAGATGAACCGAAGTCTCTCAGCCGCCTGTCTTTGACCCCGTCCGTTGGTTTTGGCCTCCGCTCCAGTCCAATGATTGTGGCCGCCGTTATCGCATTCTGCGCCGCCTACAAAAACAGCCCCGCCGGCGAGCAGAACCAGCCAGTCGTCGTTGGCAAACGGTGCCAGCGGAGTTCGAATCAATTTTCGGTTTTTGATCCCAAAAAAAAAATAAAAAAAATCATGTATTTGGAGCTAATTGCTTTGGTCCTCACGGTCCTCTATGTGTATGACTACCTGCGGAATAGGCGCCACAATAGGATGTATGCCGAGGCAGGAATAAGTGGGCCCAGGCGTTATCCCCTGGTGGGCAATGCTCCCATGCTGCTCAACGAATCGCCAAAGAGTAAGTAGGTCATGGCCATATGGTTCGGGCGATTACACCAAAGCTTGTAAAGCGTGTGTAAAGAGCTCCCCTGTTCCCCAGCAGAGATTAGATAGGCATTAGTTATGTTTTTATACCCTAGCAGGGTATTAACATTTTAGTCAGAAATTTGCAAGGCAGTAAAGGAGTCGTTTCCGACCCTATCAACATACATATATATCAGCATCAACAGCCTAGTCGATCTAGCCATGTCTGTCTGTCCTTTTCTAGGCAAACTAGTCCCTCAGTTTGAAGTTTTCTAAATAAATAATTTAATTTAATATTTGTAAAATATTTAATTTCTGAAATATAGTTTTTTATACGATTTAAGAATATTTTTGAAATTTAATGAAAACAATATTATTAAATGCTATGTAGAAATATCTTTTTAAAATCATTTAAATATTTCCTTTTATTTTTGCACTGATTTTTAAAGATCCAATTGAGTTTTTAAGGGTATACAAGCTTCGGCATGCGAAAAGTTAGCTTCCTTTGCTGATTTGAAGTGTACTTACATATATCTCGCCCTATCAGCTATGTATCGCCTTCTCAAATATACAATCTCTCCTTATCATCAACTCAACTCTCTCCCCCAGCTGTATTCGATCTGCAATGGCGTCTAATCAAGGAGTTCGGCAAGAATATCCAGATCCAGATACTGGGCGAACGTGGCTTCATGACCGCCGATCCCAAAATGATCGAGGCCATCATGAGCAGCCAGCAGACCATTCAGAAGAACAATCTATACGGTTTGCTGGTCAACTGGCTGGGCGACGGTTTGCTGCTTAGCACGGGCAAAAAGTGGTTCCGCCGCCGGAGGGTAATCACCCCCGCCTTCCACTTTAAGATCCTGGAAGATTTCGTGGAGGTGTTCGATCAGCAGAGCGCCACCATGGCCGAGAAGCTATACGATCGGGCTGATGGCAAGACGGTGATCAACATGTTCCCGGTGGCCTGTCTGTGTGCCATGGATATCATAGCCGAAACGGCCATGGGAGTGAAGATCAATGCCCAGCTGCAGCCGGACTTTCCCTATGTCAAGTCGGTCAAGACGTGAGTTCCTAGCTCCTTGTTTCCACTTTCCCCATAAAATATACATATATGTGTGTTTTTTTAGGGCCTCTGAAATGTTTGCCGATCGGTTGATGAATCCCCTCCAGCGCTTGGATACCAGCATGAGGCTATTCTACCCGAAACTGTTTGCCAAACTGAACAGGAATGTTAAGGCCATGCAGGATTTCACCAACTCGGTGATTACGGAACGACGGGATCTGCTCCAGAAGGCTTTGGCCGATGGCAGTTACGATGCCACCGCCGCCTCCCTGATGGAAGATGTGGGCCAGAAGCGTCGCATGGCCCTGCTGGATGTTTTGCTGCAATCCACCATCGATGGGGCGCCGCTGACCAATGAGGATATCGCCGAGGAGGTGGACACATTTATGTTCGAGGGTCACGACACCACCACCAGCAGCATTGCCTTTACCTGCTATCTGCTGTCGCGGCATCCGGAGGTCCAGGCGCGCGTCTTTCAGGAGATACGGGATGTCATTGGCGATGACAAGTCGACGCCCGTCGACATGAAGATCCTGGGTGAGCTGAAGTACCTGGAGTGTGTGATCAAGGAGTCGCTGCGTCTGTTTCCCTCGGTGCCAATAATCGGACGCCACATCACCGAGGACACCGTTCTGGGTAAGATCGAATCCAGGCTCTTAAATAGCCACTTGACTAACCCGCGCGCATCTTTGTTCCCTTGGCAGATGGCAAGCTTATACCCGCCAACTCCGATGTTATCATCCTCATTTACCACGCCCACCGCGATCCGGACTTTTTCCCCGAGCCGGAAAAGTTTATCCCGGAACGCTTTAGCCTGGAGCGCAAGGGGGAAATCAATCCATTTGCCTACACACCGTTCTCGGCGGGGCCGAGGAACTGCATTGGCCAGAAGTTCGCCATGCTGGAGATGAAGAGCACCGTCAGCAAGATGCTGCGCCACTTTGAGCTGCTGCCTTTGGGTGCTGAGGTCAAGCCGGTGCTGAATCTTATCTTGCGCTCCACCACGGGTATTAACGTTGGCATCAAGCCGCGCGTCTATTGAACCGGCTTCTTCTGGGTAACTGGGATTTTCTTAACTTTTTTTGTTTTGTTTTTTAACTTAGTTTTAAGCGGAGACCTTTGTAAATATTACAATTAAATAATATTTGTATAAATATACATAGTGTATATCCAGTGATTACGATTAGAGACACTGTTTTGCAAAGTTCAAAGAGAGCATAAAGTTAGGAAAGGCTTAGAGTTCCTGTTATCAATTGACCAAAGGTTAAAGTGACGTTTAAATCCAGTGATTATGATTTCTGCGGTAAGATTAGAGGCCCCATTTGGAAGATCAAGAAGAAGTTAAAGTTAGAAATGGTTCTGAGTTCCTGTTATCAATTGACGTCTAGTTAAAGTGCAGGTTAAAGTTAGAAAAGGTTTACACTTCCTGTTATCACTTAACCCTCCGTTAAAGTGCCGTTTAAATATTAAATTTAACTGATCGTTAACCTAAACTCAGAGTTAAACAAATATAAGCCCGACTAAATCGATTAATAAACATTTAAACTCCAAATTAAAAGCCTTCAAGAGGGACCTTAACTCCGAAAGAGTTTAGTTTCGAAATTTTAGAACCTCTTGTAGACCCCGCAGATCCAGATCTTTACATTCCATTGCTGCCTAGAGACCATAAGCACACTCTCTTCCTCCGATTTCGTTTTAAATGGGTTCTATATTAGCTTTAACCGGCTCAGATTACAAGTCAACAAAAAAAAGAAAAGAAATGTATACAAGAGGACTCACGCCCGGAAGGCGGCAAATCAATCCCAGGCGTAGACCTTGCCCGGAGTGGGCAGCTGGGCGGCGGGCGAGGCCTTGGCCGCTCCGCCGGCCTCCGCCTCCAGCTGCTTCTGCTGCGCCACCAGGTCGATGGGTGGATTCACCTCGCGACGACCATCGCGCTGGCAGTAGTAATTGGCCGATAGCAGGTGCGAGGGTCCATCTGGCAGGACCGGCTGCGGCTGGGTACGATCGGCTAGGCCATCCTCGAAGCGCAGCGCCAGGTTGTGCTCACGCTGCAAGCAAATCCCAAGATTATTCACATATTTTTCGTTGCCATCTTACATAACGAAGAGTTTGCCGCAGTTTCCGCGTTGTGCGGCATAGAAAGAGTACTCACGCCCAAGAGGAATGCCCGCAGGCGCTGGAACATGGGCGAGACATCGCGTCGCAGGGCAGACATTTCGAATCCGGTTGAACTTCAGGTGTTCCGTAAGAAATTAACTCAATGCCAAATATTTTTGTTTTGGATCCGAGATGGTGTGACCGTTCTGGCCCAGAAAACATCGATAGTCACCAGCCAATATCGATGTTTTCAATATTTTCAAATACCACCGAAAATAATACTAAAACAAATACTGAAATATAACGGATATTTTCGAGCTCCGACTGATCTGTGACATTAAAATCCAGCAAACCTTTTAACGGGAAGGAATTCTTACCAGGAAAGTGCCTAATCTATTTCAAATAAGCAGATTATACTTAAAGTTCACTGATTTTTCGATATTTTTGTGTACTTTGATAATAATATCTTAATATTTTGTAATATTTCGCAATTTGTTATTATTTGAATTGATTCTTCAAAGATTTCATAGGACCTCTCTCTCTCCCTCTTACTCTAAGTCTACCTCTGCCTCACTCTATCTACCTCCCTCCCAATATTTTTTGAAGATGACTCGGAGGATTCCGTAGAACTCCTAAAACTCTGAATATTTTTCAATATAAAATTAAACACAAAATTGTTTAAATGTTGTGTTTTTATCTGGTTTTTCAGTCATTAAACTAACTTTAGCTGTTTTGCCACAACACTTATTTTTTAACTAGGCCGTTTTGCGCCGAATAAACTAAATAAATTGGTTTGAGTCCTTGGTGTAGTGTACACCTTGGCCTCGAACCCGGATTATCGATTAAATGTGACCATATTGCTCTTACCGCGCAATTCAAATTCGAAGAAGAGATAAAAACACACCAACAGTACGGTGTCTATGTGTATTTTATTATATATTTTAACATATCGCTTGATTAATTTTAGTAAGTTAATATTTATAAAATTGAGGAAATGGTTCCTTTGGCCGACCACTAACAATACACGTATAAATAGGTAGTCGCTCTCGATTCTCGATTCTGTCTTCTGTGTTTTTTGTTTTTTTTTTTCTCTAATTAATAATAAATTAAACTAAGTTTACTAAACTACTGCAATTTAAAGCTGCCGCTTTAGTAGTTGCGAGAGTTCCTTTCAACGATGCCATGGCTTGGCGCAGGTTCCACCTTAGGCCTGTTCCGGCTGCGCAGGCGCCGATTGCGGACTGGGCTCCGCCGGCTGATCCGCCTGCTGATCCACGCTGACTGTGCGCACAAACACGGCAGAGGCTTCGATCACAATCGTGGGCAACTCCTCGGCAGGTGCGGCGGCTTCAGCGGGGCTGATGGCAGGGGCCACTTGTATTTGCTCTGTACTCTCCTGGGGCAGCGGTGCTTCGACGCTGGGCGGAGCTTCTGTGACTACCACAGCGGGCGCTGGCTCTGGAAGGGGAGCTGCCTCCGCAACTGGTTTGGTCTCAACAGGAGCTGCCTCCTCAGCAACTGGTTTGGTCTCCACAGGAGCTGCCACAGGAGCTGCAACAGGAGCTGCAACAGGAGCTGCAACAGGAGCTGCTACTGAAGCCGCCTCAGGAACTGCAACAGAAGGAGCCTCTGTTGAAGCCGGAACATCTGCTGGCGCTGCCTCCTCCTTAGTTTTGGGTGCCGCCGGCGATTGCGACTTTGACTTGGGCTTGCCCTTGCCCACCGCCGGCGAGGGAGTGCGCGACTTGAGCTTCTGCTCGTGGGCACTGCGATCCATCAGCACCGATGTGGACTGCGGCGGTGCCGGGCTGGCTGCCCGCTTGATATCCTCGATCTTGGCATCCATTTCGGCGCGGATCTCCTTGATGGGCTTCAGCAGGAAGACGGGCACATCGTCGTCGCGTCGCTGGTACAGCATCTCGCCCTCGAAGTCCACGAGTTTGTGCTTGCGGGCGCGTAGGAGGATGCCCACCACCTTATCGGAGATGTAGTTGTAGATCTGCCAAGGAAATTGTGTCAGTTGGAATCATCGGAAAGGGGGGTAAGGTCCCAAAACTCACATTGAACAGCTCGCCGAAGGGAATCACACGCATCTGGGGCTCATCCTTGACATCGTAGCCCTCCGAGTTGATGATCTGGCACAGCTCGAGCATCTCCTTCATCACATGGATGTTGGCTTTTTGGCCGCGGGCCTCCGTAAGGCTGCCGGCCAGCGGTTTGCCATACTGATCCTTGGAGAACGTCGGCTTCGGCGAGGAGGCGCGCCCGTCGCCCGAGAAGGGATTGAGCAGCTGGGACTGCTTGTGCTGCGTCGCCTGGTTATTGAACATGGCTACTTTGGAGGACAGCGGTGAGTCCTGCAAAAGATCAAGAAAATGCTTTTTAATTTCAAAGAAATCAAAAATATTTTTGCTTTTCAAGCTTTTCTGGCGTTGCCAAGCCCTCGGTAAGTTAGGAGGTTTCTCGCGTTGCCACACTGCAAGCCATGTTGGCGGTTAATTTAAATTTAATTTATTTAAACCTTAAATAATATAATTGAATTCTTTATTTAAGTTATTAGTTTACAGTTTGTTTTGCTATAATTCAGCTTTTAGTTGAATTATTAAACAAACTTGAATTACTAGAGGGTTTGCATTTTATTTGTTAAAATTCTCAACTGATTCTAGCAAAACAAAGATAAAAAAGTTAAGAAAAAGCTGAATTTTGTTTTAAAATTTCCTACAATTCCTGTTTTTTGCGCAATTAATGACTTTTGAATTCTACGTACGCCCGAGAAAATTAATTGGTTGCAATTAAATAACAGCGGTCTTACATTTTGTGTAATTTCTCATCTAATAAGTGCAAGATGCCAGCGCCGTGAGCCAGTACAAAAGGAATGTGCAAATGTCGTGGCAATAAATAAAAACAAAAAAACGAGGGGAGGCGGAGAGGAGAGGCTGCTTCTTTTGACGAACACACAAAAAAAAAAAAAACATACATTATATACACTTCCTATCGTATGGCTAAAATAAAAGCAAGAGAAAATTAAAAACGAAAAACAGGAATGACCTTCACTGCCAATTTTCGGCACAAGAGCCGTTCCGTTGACCACTCACTCGTCGCTTGCCTCTCGTTTCTCGTCGCTCCCCTCTCTCGCCACTCGCCGCTCGTCCCTGTTTACCTCATTTGATTATTATTTACGATCCGAAAGTGAGATATGTGGGAGACGGAGTCCCTGATCGAGTTGCCCATGAATGAATCCCAAAAGCAATGTTTATATAATTTCAACCAATTTATTTGGCATCCACAGCAATGACGTTCTGAATATTTGTCTCTTTGATCAATACTCGGTTCGTATCCAAAAAAAAAAAAGGAAAATTTCGTCAATCAAGTTGCGACGATTTTCATTCATATATGAAGAGCGCTTTTCGCTTATAAATAAATCCAACGATGAATGAAATGCGACCAGAATTCGCAACGGTGTGAGAGAGTTTTCAAAAAACATAACAAAAAAAGCAAAAGAAAACCAAACAAATGATCAGGTGAAAGTCTGGGAAAAATGCATAAATTCGTCCATGGAAATTAGTTTTCGTTTTTTGAAATTTTTCATTGGGAAGCCCAAGTCTCCTCCAGCTGAGGTGGCAATAAAAATGGGATTTATATTGTAAACAAGGGTACGCCAAATCACTCAACGCAATGAAAATGGAAATGGAAATGCAAGAGGCAACGACCTTAGAGTTGAAGGAGTTTTTCATTATTTTTCAGGGATTTAAAGCAGTTAATTAAGTAATATAAAAATAAATGGATAAGAAATAATCTTATAACAATTATTTATAAATAAAAAATAATAAATAAGTAAAAGTATTCCCTTTTTTTGACTTAAGAAGCAAGCTTACAATATCTTTTTCAGAGGTTTGAAGCAGCTAATTGATATAAGAATACATGAAAAGGAAAGAATCCTATAACTAGTATATAATTTTAAAATAAATTAAACTTTTGAATAAAGTAAGTCTCCCCACCCCCTTTTGAACTCTAAAAACAAGCTTACAATCATTTCAAACTCAACATTTCCCTAGAAAACCTTTAAATACCATTCTTTGGATACTATTCAAGGTACATATAGTATATATATATTTAAGATATATATATTCGTGGTACATATGTGGAACGAGGGGCAGTTCCTGGGCGACATTTGTCAGCTGCAGCTGGTCCGGATCCAAGTCCGGGGCGAATTGGTTACGTGGTCTCTCGGCAGCGGGTAGATCTATTCGGGATCTATTTGTCGGCGCCGTTGTCAGTCTTGAGAAGTCTGCGCTATATACCCCCAGACGGGGGCTATATACATACATACATAAACATACATATTATATGGTATAGCCGTCGTGCATATTCACCATTGCTATTTCAACTCGAACCGAACGATGGTCATTGCCAAGAATTTTTCCGTGTTTTGATCTTTTTCCTTTCTGTGTATTTGCTGTGCGAAAATTTGCTCTCGTATGCTAAATGGGTGTATGTTTTGGCAATTCATGTGGCGACAAATTAAAACAAATACAACACTTTGGTTATTGTTTTGTTTTTTGTTTGGGGGACGGACAACGGGGCGTTCTTTTATATCATTTCGATCCTAATGATTTTTAATCATGCTCGTTTGGAAGCGATCCAGCATCAGACTGGCAACGAAGGCAAACATTTTTCTTGGCAATAACAAAAGGCAAGCGAATTTCGCTTGACATTTATTCTGGCCATTTGCATTATTACGAGTATTTATTTTCTATTATTTAATTTCTTTTTTGTTCTGTTCATTTTGTTTAATTTTTCCCATTTTCCTCACGCATCTCTCTTGTGGTTTTTGGCGCTGCGCATAAATAATTTTCGGGCATTTGTCGCACGAGATGTGCCGCGAAACGGAAAAAACAATACAATCTCTGTATCTTTTTATAGTTTCGGTGTGGCGGCATTCCAAAGATGCCAACGAAAAACTTTATTCAAATCCCTTTCCACAGATTTGTTAAGATTATCCACCATTTTCCTATTTATTTTGTTTCAAGTGGAGATTTTTTATTTCAGAAGTTTCTTAGAATAAAAATTCGGCTCCAGACCTTATAAAAACGGTTTCCTATATGTTTTCAGATTATTTTGTATTTTAATAAAATATTTAATTATTATGTTATTAACATTAAATTATTTCCTTCATGTTTTAGATTATTTTTAAAATTTTGGTAATGCGTATAAATATAGATTTTGTATTTGAATAAATTTTAAAAATTAATTTTTTACAGTTACTAACCATTCTTCTAAGATTTAAAAGGTTATTAGGCTTTAATAAATTTTTGCTGTATATTCCAACTGAAGCTAGAAGGATTTGTGAATCGATAATTATCGCCTTGAAATCGAGTATTAAAATATCAAACACTTTTCTTATTTTTCTTGTTTATGTTTTTTATGGGGTTATTTCTTGTTTTTTAAATCAAAAAGCATGCATAAAAGTCTATTCGAAATATATATTAAAAAAATATATATAATTTTTAAAAACAACAATAATAATTATTTAGATAGCTTTTCATTTGAAGCAATTCTTAGCTTTAAATAAAGAATGAATAAATATATTATTAAGTTTAATATATAATATATTATACTTAATTTTTTAAACCTAAAAAATGGGCTTACATCTCTTTTCATATTTTAATTATTATATTTTTAATTTTTTCGTATATATTTTATGTTATATTGAATTGGAATTTAATATGGAATCGAAGTATATACATTTTAAGCACTGAAAAATATCAATATATCGGAAAATTTCATTTTATTTTGATAACAATCTTAATTATGTAAAACCCCTTTTTATATTTAAAAAAATGAAGTACAATTTATTATATTATTTATGTTCTTCGTCGACTTGTACCGGTAATAGCAACTCCCAAAAAGGCCTAGACGTAAATCTATTTACCAATGAAGCTAGTACAGACTAAGCTTAGAGTTCATAACATCGGAGTTATATATATATATTTTTTTTTTAAAGCTGCCACAAATTTCAACATTCTAGCTCTGCGCAGCTCTGACCCAATGCCTTAAAGCGAATTGTTACAAATTTTAGTTGGTTAAACTATACACACTCACCACCACGAAGCGCAGGGCGCCCAATTCGTGCGATACATCCGTCATAATGTGGCTGGGGATCTTGAAGAATGGCCTGGAGTGCGGCTGTGGCGGAGCAAACTGGTCCGTAGAGCGGGGCTTATGGTAAGTCTTGGCCTTTTGTCACCGCGAATTCGCAACACTTTTGCCTGGAAGCAGGGGAAAGAGAAGAGAGTTCGAGACAAAGGCCCGGCGATGGGAAAGAAAACCAATTAAATTTAGCAACAAACAACATCGTAACAATGGAAATGTGTGTGGTGTGTGACTTTATTGTTTGTATTTCTTGTGCGGCGAATTGCCAAACAGCGTTTATTTACTTTTTTACCATTTTACCATTTTTTTTTTAGCATTTCTTTTGTGACCCAGACCCAGACCCCGGATTTCCAGACCCGGCCCAAAGCAAGGTAAAGCCCCACGGCTAATGGCCAAAACAAAATTAGAGAGAAGATGAAAACGTAGAGGGAAAAAGCAGTAGTGGAAAACAGATAGAGAGCGGGTAAAGAGGAGAAGTAGAAAAGCAAAACAAAGCAAAAAAACACACCGTTAGACCTGAACTTTTGATCGCCCCTCGCCAGTTATGGCCATATGCGAATGCGACCCCGAAAGACGAACCGGAATTCGGTACATCTCGTGCCCATTTGCCGTTTTTCCATTTTTCCGTTTTTTTTTTTCCATTTGGAATTAACTGGAAATTACCCGACACATTATGTGTACATATACTATAAAGCCCCACCTCTCTGATTTCCTTAAGTTAAGCTTGAGTTCCCATTACCAAAGACCAATTTTTAGGGATTAAAAAGAGTCTTCAAGCTCTTAAAAATAAATCTATTAAGTAAACTCCAATAATATCTTTTAAAAAATCTATCAGAAATATTAGATTTATAGTATAGATAAAAATATATAGAGGAAATAAAATAAATAATAATCAAAAGAGAGAAGAACAAGGTTTCAAATTCTACAGAAAAATGCCTGAATATATTTTCCAACATATTACTTCTTTAAAGTTTAGATTAATTTGTTTAAAAACTGAATCTTTTAACAGCTTATCTTTTGTTTGAAATAAATTTCCCCTTTTGCGGAAATTATACAGAATCTAAATTGTGACTGAAAAGTTTTGAAATTCTACAGAAAAATCCCTAAAGATATTTTCAAACATTTTACTGCTTTAAAAGCAGATTAATTTGTTTAATAAAAAGATTTAAACAGTTAATTTGTTGTTTTAAAGAAATTTCCCTTATTGGGGAAATTATACAGAACCTAAATTTGGACTCTTTAAACACTACTAACCCAGGCCTGAATCATAGGTTTTGATGCAATATTCTAATAAGAGTTGAAAAAGCTTCGTTTGCAATCGATAACTTTAATATTTTTCCAGCTTGATCCATTAGGATCTTTAATCCTAAGGATTTCCCCATTTATTACCACTCACTTTTAGTTTTTTTTTTGTATGTGTATTCACACTGGACGTAGCTCCTTTCTGGTTATACTTGTCTCCTTGGGCTGACTGGAATTCCTGGACGATTCTTTGGCTTCCGTTTCCGTTTCTGTTTCCTTTTCCTAAGCCGTTTCCGTTTCCTTTAACGTTTCGATTTCAATTCGATCCACTCACAAATGCAAAATGCAAACGATTCTTTTCTCCGTTTCTTTTTTGTTTATTTTGTTTTTAATTCACGACAAAAAAAAAAGGCCAACACCAAGAAGAAAAATTTCTTTCAAAGTTTTGTCTGTGATTTGCGTTTATTTGCGATCCGGGTTTGATTTTGAATCTGATCGAGCTGTATATATAGCTTGTGGGGGTTTTATATGTATGTATCTTAGAGGTGCACGCCGTTTGGTTGCTGGGACCAAAAGTGAGCGCCGAAAGCGAGCACTCTTTCTTTTTATAGCCCCGCGATCGTAGCGGCAGCTGTCTTACAGCTTTTCTTATTTTCTGCTTTTCTGGCCGCTCTTACTCTCAGCGCTCTCTGTGTTTTCTTTTAATTTTAGACCGTTTTTCCTTCTCCGTCTCTCTCACCAACGTTTTCCCCATGCAGAAACTCCCAGAAGTTGGACCGTGGTTTCGTGGCCAGTTCAAGGGAGCACCTGCTCCACATCCCAGTTGGGAATCCGACATGGAGTCGGGGGTCACTCTTCAATCAACACCAGCTTACGCGCTTGGCTGATCCGGCTCTGACCGCAGAACAGAACGGTCAAGAAGCCACAAGGAAGGTAGCACCAGAGAATAGAGAGATGGAAAGAGATAGAGTGCTAGCTACACTTGGCAAAAAACCTGAATAATCGTACTTGGATATTTCATTAGCATTGAGGTTCTTTATAAGAAAGTATATCGAAAGGAAAAGATCAAGCCATATCGAAAGTATATTAAAATATATCGAAATTTAAAACACTGAACAAAATCAATATACATATGTATGTGTATATCGGAATATTTCATTTAATTTCATTTTGAAATTATTGTAATTAAATTTTAATATAAATTATTATAATTTTTTTTTTTTTATTTTAAAAAATTAAGTACAATTTATTTTCTATACAGCAAATCGAGGGTGTGGAACAAAACGGAGCTCTGCTCCAATTGGAGGCGGCCAGTGCTGCCTCACCACTTTACCTACCTTATTTTCTATTTTTATTTCGAATATATTTTATGTTTTATTAAATGGAATTATAATAGGGAATCGATATATGATTTTTAACAAATCAGCAGATTATATTAAAAATTTTAAAGATTAAAAATATTTATGAAATTAGGAGAAATAGGAACATCTTTTTTCCAAGCGGACATGGCTAGATCGACTCGGCTGATCAATAATATATATCACTTGCAGCGTCTGACTCCTTCCCTAAGTTTCTTCGTCTTCTTCTGATCAACATTTTTCCTGCAAGGGAATTTCCCTTGGAAGAAATTACCCAAACAAAAATTCTATCTTTATACATTACATCTTGATCTCCTTTTTTTCGCCCAGTGTTGCGACGCCAAGAAGTGTGAGAATTTGGTCACCGCTCGTGCCGCTCTGCTCGGCCGTGGCATTGCTCTTGGGATTTTTTTCTTTTGGGGGAAAAACCGGAAGCGGTCCGAACCGAGCCCCCGCTCTTTGGCAGCGGCCTGGGGGGGTACCCGAAATAGACCCGACCATCTAACGGCATGCTGATGGTTGGGTCTCGTTTCGACCGCCGGTTCATGTAACGCGCTGATCGTCAAAAGGAATCTCGACTCTTGGATGTCATTCAAAAATCGCGCACGGCAACAGGCGAAGGAAACGCAGCTTGCAAAGGAGAGGCAGGCGCCTGCACAGAAAGAAGAGGATACTAATGATTTAATCTCTAAATTATATTATAATAATATTATGATGACATGTATTCCTAGAATTTTTAAGCCAGAGTTGAAGTTAATATTATTATTAGAGACGAAGATGGTAGAAATATAGGGACTGCCTTGGGAACATTCAAAGTATATTTGTTTTTTAGACAAGCAAAAGATTTAACATTTGTGATAATGTAATATTATTAATTAATATATATATATATTTATATTGTCCCAGTGTATCCCGGGTATATATTCCACAACCAAAGAATCCAAGAATCCCACAAATCCCAGTTGTGAAGTGCTATCGAAATGCGCGTGCCCAGCTGCCTTGGCTTGTCAGCCGAAGACTGGGTCCACCCGGCCCGCCAATCTTTAATATATGAGTTTATTCCGCTAATTAAACAAATTCGACTGCATTGTTCGCATACGAGAGGGTTCGCTGGGTTCTACTCCGGGTCCTCATCGCCAAAGGGTATATTGGTTAATTTTGATCAGAGGAAAAGATCATTTCATGAGGTAAGATAAGAGTCTGGTTAGGCCACAAAAATTTAAATAAATTGATTATTTAAAATTGCAATATATGTGCCACAATTCTTTATTTTGTGTGATATATCGAAATAATTTAATCGGAAAAAAGATACAATAAAGGTAATAACATGTTATATATATTTTTCGATAACATAGATATTTTAGCATTAACTGCGATACTTTTCGATATTTAAAAATTCTATATATCAAAGTTAACGATACTTTTGATGTGATATTAAGAGAGATAGAGTTTTTCCCTCGATATATTTACATCCCTAGGGTTAACTCTCACCAGCGTCCAGTAAGCATTAATCGGACATTTAAAAGCTCGGAAAGGGCTCGAAAAGGGCTCGGAAAAGCCTCGTAAAAGCTGACAAGAAAGTCATTCTGAGGGCTTAGAGGATACTCTGCCCCACCATCAGACTACAGCGATTGCCACTCGCTTGTTATTGTTGCATGTTTGGCTGACAGCCACAAGTGCATGGCGAGGCATTGCGACGCGATGGCGGTGGCAATTATATGGCATGCCAACCGCCCTGCTGCACGTGTGTGTGCTGTGGGTGCCACTATATACAGCTATTGGCTGTCGTTTTTGGGCTTTTGGGTTTGGCACCGGCACCACAGCACATAAATAAGATCAACTCATGAATGAAAATGCGTTCGCCTGAGCAATTTCCTGTTGCATTCGAGGCAGCGAGGAAAAGTCGTCTAAATAATCGCAAAATGCTTAGCATAAATTATCAGATAGATATGGCGGGGCGCTGAAAGATCTGTCGGGCTGTCAGTAATGAAGAGTCAATCAGGCCTCACCGTGGCACTTGCTATATATTTTCGCATTAAGTATTTTGCCATCGGAATTAGCCTCCAATGAGTTCCGCATTTTAGGGATGGTTTACGGAATGCATCATCAGTTGGCCTCTAAAATAAAATTTTGGAAAGTCCGGAGGGGTAAACAATAATTAATAAATAATAAAACTTATAGGAGATATATAAACACGCATTTATTATATATAAATAAAAATGTAAAAGTATTATTTTCGAATGTAAGTTTACCTAAAAATACAATTTTAAATTTAAATAAATTCAAATATAAATACAAATAAGCTTGAAACAATATTTTAACATAAACAGAAATAACTTCTTAAATAAATTTCTAAATTACATATAATTATTATTATTATTTTTGCTGGCATTTAAATAATTTTACTTTAATAAAAAAGTTGTTCTTTGCATAGGAAAAGCCTTCAAACCAAGTTCTTTATTTTATAATTTAATATTAAATATATTAATTATTATTTAAATCAAACTGTGCACCCAATATAGCCAAATTTACCCTTTCAGCCCAGTTACCAGGTCGAAAACACGACACTTTAGATCACTTTCTGTCAGCTGCAAGGGGAATTGGTCGACAAAACGAAATTATAATGTGTAATTCAAACAATTAGTTGTATTCATTTGTGAAAATAGCCCAAAATTGAGAGCAACTATCAAAGCGCTGAGGGGTAGCCCTCCTCTATGATTCATCTGCTTCCCAGATTCATCATGGGGATGTCACAATTTATTAATATTTGTTTACAAATTTATTTTTGCCGTGGGCCAAGTAATAAGATATTGCCTTACTTGGTCATCAACTGACCGCGGCTATTTTCCTATATCAATAAAGCTATTTTATTTTTTTTTCGGCAACGCGGCGTATACGTAATGGCAGGAAAAATTGCGCATACGCAGCATCTGCTTAATCATATGTTTTATTATTGTTATTATGCTGTATTATTAGTCCGGGCATGCATTGTGGCGCAAAAGATGGCTCATCCTTAGGTCTATATATAGTCACCTACAATAGCGGTCAAAATAATAGTAATTTGTAATAGGTAAGGTGTTAAAATATCAGGTAATGAAAAATAAAGACAAGAGAATAACAAAAAATAAAAATAAATAAATGAAAAACAAGAAAATAAAGAGCACATTTAAATGAATTTTCTGGTCTAGAAGACGCATTTTCTTTATTCAAAACCCAAGTACTTCCTGAGCAACGAATACTTTTTGAAATGACTTGAATTACTATTATCCGATAGCCCGCTTGACATAACTGCGGAATATGTACATCTGCCTTTTCGTGCTAATACTTTTGGTATTTCGAAAGTATTATATATCTGCTGCGCGCTTTGGTTCCATCGCATATTCTATATATTTCTGTGTACTAGATGCCAAGTGGGCAAGTGCTCTTTTGACGCAAATTGTGCGCTGCTGCCAAATTGCCATTATTTTTATTGTTATAATGTAGTGCTCTCTCCGGAGTTGATCCATTAGCCGTTGCAGCGGAGCCTAAAACATATGCCTTCCTGACCAGTGAGGAGTCCAGAAATTAATCGATTATTATTATTTTTATATATTTAAAAATAAGGAAATTATAAGAACTACTTACAATGTAAGTTTTAGGGTTGACCAATTTTATTTTGTCAATACGTTTTGTTTTAGCTCAAAATATGCTACTTTGTACAATCGATTATTGATTTTATTAATCGAAATCGTTAATTATAAAGAGTTAATCGATCATTTACTTCATTAACGAGGTCATTTTCTTCTTTACTCCTAATTTATATATTTTAAATATTTAAAAATATATATTTATTTTTAATTAATATATTAACTTATCGTACAATCGATTATTGATTATATTAATCGATTCGTTACAAGTAAATCGTTATTTATAAAGCATTCATCTAGCATTTTCTTTATTAAACCATCACTTGATCATTTTCTTTTTTACTCCTAGTTTATATATTAAAAATAATTTAAAATAAATATATAAAAAATATAAATTTATTATTTATAAATATATTTACTCATTTAATTTATTCTACAATTTATTACGAGTTACCCCACATGTAACCTCATTGAACTGTCGACTTGCGGTGGCGATGCCCAATGAAAATGAGCCAAAATTGGAAATGAAAATGGGAAAAACTGAAAAATGCCAATGAAATTCCAACGCACACAAAAACCCATTCCCCATTCCGTTAGCCATAAGCTGTATATCCGACAGCGAAAAATTGCCAGCTCTTGTAAGACATGTGTAAATATTTACGTTCCGGAGGGCAGGAGGTTCTCCTTGCGCCGCTGCCTCTCCGGAGAACAGAACACAGCCAGTGACGTCGATGTCGACGACCGGCGAGAGGCGACGCAAGAATTTTGGAATTTGGCATGGTCGAAGGACGCCTACTTGTTGTTGCCATTGTTGCGTATACTATATAGCCCGATATAAGCTATATATAGTATAAATATATACATATATGCTGGTACGCAGCAGATCGTGTGGGCGACTGTGCATGTGTGTTTCTGATTGGGATGCGGATCCCGGGTGAATCAGCTGCGGCTGCCAAATGGGAATTTCTAAATGTTCTCAATCCGAATTGGCCATAAAGGTCAGAGATGCTGAAAAGATGTTCGGAAAAGTGCGGCCAAATACGGATTTGAAACGCACTGAAGGAGAGACTATATAAAATGGAATTTTTACAGGCAGTTAATTGAAGGGAATTTACATTTATGCAGCTTTTTCAGCATTATTTAATTGCCATTACTTTAAATCAAAACGTAAATTGTAGTTAATTATAATTAATGAAAAATAAACTAAATTACTTATAAAGAAATAAATTTGTTTAAAATTTTAAAAATAAAAACCCCACATGAGTACCCTAGGACACTTATCCTTTTACTAATGGAGACACGGGAGATTCCTTATTACTCCTAAACCTCCAAAAATATTTTAATATCTTATCGGCTTACTCTAAAACATTATACTATTTTTTTTTTTTTTTTCATTCAGTGACTTGCAATCAAAGTCTGATTTCCGATTGCCGAGTCATCCTTAGCTGGAAGAAATTTCTCTGGCATTTTGGTCGGTGCCTGGGGTTGACTTCACTCACTATTATTATTATTATTACTCCTAAACCTCCAATAATATCTTAATATCTTATCGGCTTACTCTAAAACATTATACTATTTATTTTTTTTTTTCATTCAGAGACTTGCAATCAAAGTCTGATTTCCGATTGCCGAGTCATCCTTAGCTGGCAGAAATTTCTCTGGCATTTTGGTCGGTGCCTGGGGTTGACTTCACTCACTAACTGAGGCGATAAAGAAAGCTCCAGTATCTACTGTACCGATCGAGAGATGTCCAGAGATCGCTCTCAAGATGATTGAGTAGCCGATTTTATATAAACAAACCATCTACCCGGGCATTCCAGCGAGATAGTTGTTTACATTTAAGTTTCAACTCATCCTGCTCTCACCTGAGCCCAATCCTGACGTCACAACAGCCACATGGCCCAATCTATTTTTGGCCAGTGGAGGCTCTATATTTAGGCCTACCCACTCGGCCAGCAAACAAACAAACAACAATGACGTAGATTTGAACTTGAAAATTGTTATTCGTTTAGTTTTCCGAGGGGCATTGCTTTCTTCTCTCTCTTCCCGAATTTTTGGTTTCTAAATAGACAAGATCAAGCCTCTCCAGAGGCTATATTTAGCTGCTGCTGCTGATAAGAAGCAGCCGGGCTTAGCTCAAATCCCCAGACAGTTGATAGTACATTCTCCAAGGGATCGGACCGGTTCAGACATCTCCAACATGTGGCTCTTTCTGGCACTCCTCTTGCTGGCAGGGATCCTCCTCCTGCAGATGATTCGCTTCCTGAAGATCATGAAGAATATTCCCTGCCCACTGCCGCTGCCTCTGCTGGGCAATGCCCATCTCTTTTTGGGTTTAACTCCTGCCGAGGCCTGCCAACGGATGGGCGAGCTGGCGGAAATTCATGGCGACACTTTTGGTTTGTTCCTTGGCCCCAAATCCTTCAGCGTGTTGCTATTCAATCCTCGCGACGTGGAACGGGTGCTGAGTAGCACCCAGCTGCTGGACAAGTCCCATGAATACTCCTTCCTGGGCCGCTGGCTAAACGAAGGTCTGCTGGTGAGCAGCGGACGGAAGTGGCACCGACGACGCAAGATCATAACGCCGGCCTTCCACTTCCGGGTGCTTGAGGCCTATGTGGAGATCTTCGATCGGCGATCCCGGCAGCTCGTCGGGCAGGTGGAAGCCAACGGATCAGGGAAAATCAATCTTGGCGAGGCCATTCACCTGTGCACCCTGGACGCCATTTGCGGTGAGTTGTAGGCGTTTAGTTAAATTACCCTTTTAAAATCAAAAATAATATATAAAATAGGTAAATATATTAAGTTCTAAAAGCTTTTAATTTAAATATGGGTTTTACGATTTAGGACAAGAGTTAATTTAATTTTTTTTAGCATTAGGCTTAATTTATATGGTTTTTATATTTAAATACCGATTGGTACAATTATTAAATGTTCAGATTGATAACCGTGGCATACTAATCCAAGAATCCAGAGGGGGGAACCTATTCAAACATTTGGCCAAGGTCCAAATCTAGCTCGCCGCAATAAAAGCCTAAATACAGCTGCACTTGTGATAAGATATTTGGGATCCGGGACCCGGGGGCTTATTAGCAAACTCTTTTGGTAGTAACTTTCGCATTCGACAGCGCGATTAGATATAACCACGGCGATTAGCATCAGCTGCCCGCTTGCACTCGAAGAAATAAGGTGCAGATGGGTGCTTAAGTACTCGCAGGTTAATTTCTTAATTAAAATTCATTTATTCCTAATTTATTAAATTTAAAAAATAAATATTTTTAAGCTTTAGTTTCAAATTTGAATGATACAATAATAAATATTCGGTGCTTTTGTCGTATTAGTAAGTGTATCTTTAAGATACATATTAAATATTTGCAAATCCGAATATTTTACTACCAATTTTAATAAATTTATTAAATTAATATTAGTACTCGCACCTTAATTTTTAAATTATTTAAACATTTAAAAATAAAAATGATCTGCTTTAGTTTTAAATGTTGTTGTGCTTATATTGATTGTATCTTTAAGATACAAATATTTCTGAATATTTTGCTAGCAATTTTCTTAAAAATTACAACCCTTAAGTAGCCCCCCCCATTCTCCCAGTGCATTCCCTTGCGGATAATCTATGTTTATAGAAGTATCCGTGCTGACTTTCATGTCCATGGTCACTGCGTTGTTAGATCAGTAGTTCCTGCGCGACCAACGCGTAGAGATTGTTGAAAAAAAAAAAACAGATCGAAAAAGGAGCCGTTATTATGTTCCTGATCATCGGAGCCATCCTGGCCAGCGCCCTATTCGTGGCCCTGCTGATCTACCAGCTAAAGTTCAAGCGTTTGATCGACATGACCAGCTACATGCCGGGTCCGCCGGTTTTGCCGCTGGTCGGTCATGGACACCATTTCATTGGCAAGCCGCCGCATATGCTGGTCCAGACGATATACGAATTCATGGATTTGTATGCCAAGGATGAGACCCTCAAGGTCTGGCTGGGGCCCGAGCTGAACGTCCTGATGGCCAATCCCAAGGATGTCGAGGTGGTGCTGGGCACCCTGCGCTTCAACGACAAGGCTGGCGAGTATAAGGCCTTGGAGCCCTGGCTCAAGGAGGGCCTACTGGTCAGCCGAGGACGCAAATGGCACAAGCGACGAAAGATCATCACGCCCGCCTTTCACTTCAAGATCCTCGATCAGTTTGTCGATGTCTTTGAGAAGGGATCACGGGAATTGCTGCTCAACATGGAGCGGGATCGTGTCAAGCATGGCAATGCCGGTTTCGCCCTCTACGATTGGATCAATCTCTGCACCATGGACACGATCTGCGGTAGGAGTTTCATCTGCAGAATATTAGTTTATAATAGTTTTATATAGTTTATAATTATGTCTTTATATTTCTTATATTTATACTTATCTTTTCATTGCAGAAACCGCCATGGGAGTGTCCATCAATGCCCAGACTAACGCCGACTCGGAGTATGTCCAGGCGGTGAAGACCATATCAATGGTGCTGCACAAGCGCATGTTCAACATCTTCTATCGCTTTGACCTGACCTACATGCTCACACCACTGGCCCGGGCCGAGAAAAAGGCCCTGGACGTGCTGCATCAGTTTACGGAGAAGATTATAGTGCAGCGGCGCGAGGAGCTGATCCGTGGGGCTGCCGCCTCCAAAGAAGGCAGCGCCATCGAGGAGGACTCCGATGTGGGTGCCAAGCGCAAGATGGCCTTCCTGGACATCCTGCTGCAATCGACAATCGACGAGCGACCACTTACCAATCTGGATATACGCGAGGAAGTGGATACCTTCATGTTCGAGGGCCACGACACCACCTCCTCGGCCCTTATGTTCTTCTTCTATAACATAGCCACGCATCCGGAGGCGCAGGCACGTTGCTTCCAGGAAATTCGCTCTGTGTTTGGCCAGGACAAGAGCTCGCCGGTCACTTACGAGCTGCTGAACAAACTGCACTATGTGGATCTTTGCGTCAAGGAGACGTTGCGAATGTATCCATCGGTGCCCCTGCTGGGCCGAAAAGTGCTCGAGGATTGTGAGATAAGTAAGAGTGACACTGGAAAAAAATCTAAGAAAAGTATAATATATATAATTATAATTAACGGAATTCTTCTCCCTATTTTTAGATGGAAAACTCATCCCTGCCGGCACCAATATCGGCATATCTCCCCTGTATCTGGGCAGACGCGAGGAACTGTTCAGCGAGCCCAACAGCTTCAAGCCCGAGCGATTCGATGTGGTCACCTCGGCCGAGAAGCTCAATCCCTATGCCTACATTCCCTTTTCGGCCGGACCAAGGAACTGCATTGGCCAGAAGTTCGCCATGCTGGAGATCAAGGCCATTGTGGCCAATGTTCTGCGCCACTACGAGGTGGACTTTATCGGGGACGCCTCGGAGCCGCCGGTGCTGATCGCAGAGCTGATCCTGCGCACCAAGGACCCGCTAATGTTCAAAGTAAAGGAGCGAGTCTACTGAAGCAATCACTTTTAAATAATGTAAATAAAATTTTAAAAAATGCTCTCGAAACTGAATAATTGGACTGATTTGGGGTTTTAAGAATTTTTATCAATCAAAGTACTGCTTGAAAGTACCACATTAATGATAAACAAAAATATTTGAATGGGAAAAATGCCCAAATATGTTTAAAGACAAATCTTATATTTATGCGCATAAAATTCCCAACTGGTTCTAACATCCCTGGAATGAAGTGCGAGTACATGTGTACTTTTTTGTGCTATTAAATAAATTAATTAATTAAATATGTGCTAAAATGGTTACATAGTTTTTTACCCAAAAAGTTCATCAATTTTATCTTAAATCAAGAAAAAATGCTCTTAAATTTAGAAAAAAAAAAGGGGTCCTAAACGTTATTAATACGTGTTTGTAATATAATAAATCAAATAAATATCCTTATTTATTGTTATTTTGTTTTTTTATAATTTGACTATTCTAACTGCATATAATTTCAATTTCAAAAACCCCGCGCCATCATGGGCGCCCCCTAGCGGACAACTATCGACGCTGTGCAACCCTGCGTCGCTAACCAACACTTTCGCTGCAGCAAGAGGAAGCACACGTAAATTCCGCAGCCAAAATCGGTCCCACTAATTCGTAGTTTCTGCAAAAAACAGTGAAAATAAACTTTTTCGTGCATTTCGTTCGTGTAAAACCCAATAAAAGATCCTAATTGAGCCAGCGGCAATGCCCCGCCGACCGTCGCGTTAATTAAGCCAGTGCGCGTAGCCGGATTTTAAGCAGCAAACGCAAAATCAAAGATTCGCAGGAGAAGAAGAAGAAGAACGGACAGCAGCAGCAGCTATAATTGTGGCCGTACTGTTGTTTTTGTTGTTGCTTGTATTGGTCGTATTGGTGTTTTGTGATTGTGTTGTTGTTGTTACTGGCCACTGGGATGATGCTGTAAAGCAAAGTAAAAGTGGTGGCAAATACAACAAATACGTGCGTGTGTGTGTGCAACGGGACTGCAGTGGCAGTTGCATGTGCAGCGAACGCGGGATGATTGTTGGACTGGCAGACCTGGTGACAATGATGGTGTATATGATGAGGCACCATTGCCATCGCATTTAGTTCGTGCACCCGCAAAAATATCGAACAGTTTCGTGCGTGCCACAAAATTGCGCCAATAAGCAAAAGCAAACGCAAACATAGTTTGTTTTATTGCATTCCTCACACACGCACACACACAAACGCTGAGAGGGCCCGCGGAGAGACGCACACGCATGTACATACATATGCGCTGCTGCGGCAACAGAGATTTTGACCACTCACACACGGAAACAGACACACGCACACAAATACACCCACATGCATTCACGCAGCAAACGGGGCACAATAACAAAACAACAAAAACAAAGAGCAGTCAAATGAATTACTTGAGGTGAGTTCCCCAGTGCAACGCACAAGATTCAGTAATTCGGCAATTGCAGCAGCCTCCTCGGCAGCAGCAGCAACAAAGTGCAACAAATTGTTTGTTTATGATTTTGGTCTTGACTCGATTTAAGGAGAGATTGCATGGGAAAATTGGAAATCGCTCGCATTCTCCTGTGTGTGTGTTTGAGCGCGCGCAGTATTGTGTGCTCGCTCGCACCCGCAGAGTCCTTGCGGCCGCGCTCGTTTGTTGTGTTTTGATGTTGCTGCACTTCTCGCTCTGCTCTGCCCCGAGCCAAACAAATCGCTCACTAGTTTGCCTAAAAATACAACAAAAACTGTCCTTACTGCGCTTAAACAGGATTACTTAAATAAATATGTTGGGCTCTAGCTGGGATTATCCTGCTTCATGCTCGCGCAAAACCCTTTTCGCCATTTGGAAGCCAGGATTTAATACATTAATAGAAGCTTCAGGGCTCTTTATTTTGGTTCAAGTCTTTACTGGCGAAATATTCGATTTGTACAGCTTCGTATTTCGTTAAACTGACATTCAAACTGCAAATAATAAAGGATTTTAAAACTTTTTGGAGGTTTAGTAGTGGAACCTAACCGGTACTGCAAAGTTAATTTGAGTTAAAAAAACAGTCCTGTTCACTATTGGCAGTTGGCAAGCTATCAAATCCTTGAGCGAAATGTTTGAGCTCATCTCTAATTCTTAATGAATAAATAACTAATTATAATCCTTTGCAGAGATCTGGTTGCCAAGGATTAGAGCCACAAACCGAAAGTGAGTGAGGATACGACACCAGGAAGGAGGAGGAACCAACCCCGCCAACACCGAAGATGTCGCGCTGGGGCAAGAATATAGTGGTGCCGCTGGACTCGCTCTGCAAGGAGAAGGAGAACACCAACCGACCGACCGTCGCCCGATCGGTGGGCACCGTGGGCAAATGGGGCAAAATGGGCTTCACCTCAACACGCACTTACACACTGTCCGCCCTGCATCCGATGGCAGCGGCTGCGGCGGCGGCTGCTGCGGCCGCCAGTCCCGCCCAGAGTCCAGCCTCCACGCACGACCACGATCCCAACGACCTTTCCGTTTCGGTGCCAGAGCCGCCGAAGCCCAAAAAGTTCTTCAAGTCGCGAAATGCCGCCCCGCCAGAGGTCATTGCCCAGATCATACAGCAGCTGCCACACTGCGGCGCGGGCGCATCGCCCATGCGGGATCAAGCATCGGCTGGTGGCGGCGCCACGCCCACCTCTGGTACCCACGAGGCCGGCGGTGGCCTCAAGCTTAAACTGGGCAAGGGCGGCAGCTCCGCAGAGCGGAAGCGAAAGTCGCCCAAGAAGAAGGTCGCCGCAACGCCTACGACGCCCGGTGCGTTCTTCGGCGGCTCCGAGCGGGATCGGGATAAGGAGGGCCTAAGCGATCCCTCGGACCAGCCGGAGCCGGGCGACGAGCCGCGTGGCAGTGCATCGGCCAAGAAGAAGAAACCCAAGGAGGAGAAGAAACTCAAGCCGGAGGCACCACCGTCACGGATCCTAGGTCGCGCTCGCAAGGCGGTCAACTATTGTGAGGTGGACGAGGAAGAGCGCTACCCCACGCCCACCAAGGATCTGATCATTCCCAAGGGGTCTCGCGGTCCAGCAGAAGCGGCGGCGACCACCGCATCGGCCATTTCAGCGTCAGCAACCGCCACCGCCACCTCGGAAGCCTTCATCTCCTCGACAGCCGGCAGCCCTGGGTCTGGACCGGCGCTACCTCCGCCTACGTCGGCGCCCAGTGCTGTCACGGTCCCGATACCCCTACTGTCCGCCGGCGCATCCAACCCGCCGAGCGCTTCCCGCACCCCGGAACATCCTCCCATAGTGTTGCGTATCTCCAAGGTGAGTGAAGTGATTCTCCCCTTGCTATTTGGTTAGCTTCGGTCCTGAAATCCCTTGAAGGTCTAGTTTTTTTTCTGTAATTTCTCAAGTCTGCGAATTAATTGGTAATACCTGCTTGTATACTTTGTATTCTTAATAGGAACAAAAAGGATATGGTTTTAACTTTGTATTTATTTCTTTTCTTTTTTAAATTTTGATTTCTTTGATTTGCTTTAATTTATTAATATATATATATATATTTTTAATATTATTTGCCAAGGACGTTAAGCCTTAATTTATTTTAATATTATAAATATATTTAATAATTTATCAGGTTTAATTTTTTTATAATAATATAATTGTAAGATATTTTATAAATAATTGGCAATATTTCTTAATTTTTTAAATAATATATTTTTATTGTAAATCTTTAAATTACATATCTCCGTATCTTTTTCTCCCTCTCGCTCTGTCTCGGTAAATTTCACCCAGCAAACAATTTCCCAAATGCAACCGTTAGTTTTTCTAGTGCGATCGCGGACTCTCCCCTCTCCCATCCCTAACACTGCTGCTAGATTGCTCTCAATTCCAGCTGCTGCTTTCCTCTTTCTCTCTCTCTCTCTGTCCCTCACACTTACTCTCCTTTCCCCCTTGTCCGGTTGTGAGTGTGTGCGGGGGAAAGAGAAAGCGCGCGAAACATGGGCAGCAACAACAAGGTAGTGTTAAATTACGCGCGCTTTTACATGGAAGTCGAGTCGAGTTTCTCTCTCTCTCTCCCTCTCTTTGTCTTCTCGCACTCGCGTTCTCTTCCGCTTTATGAGTTGTTGGTTTATGTCGTACGCTTCAACCGTCTTCTTTTCCTCGCTTCGCATTTTTCCTTTTTCTTTTCTTTACTTTTCTTTGGCCTGCTTTTCTTCGGCATTCGTCGGTGGCTTCTTACTCAGTTCGGTTCGGTTCAGTGGAGTGTTAATTAGTGGGAAGCGCGACATCGCCTCGGCTTCGTAGTTCCTATTCTGTATTCTGCTTCCAGTCAGTGTCAGTCGCAGGCAGTCTCAGTTTCCAGCCAGATATTTAGGTAGCAAGTGAGAGGCGGCGCGCACCTGCAGCGGCGTCCCCATTGGAAAACCCAACTAAAAGTACCATTTATTTGCAGGGCACATCCCGCCTGGTCAGCACAGATAGCGAGGAGCCGCCGAGCAGCTCGCCCGCTCACTACAACCAGCAGCTGGCCACGGAGCCGGAGCCGGCGGATCGAAGCGCAGACGAAACAGTTCCTCCTGCAAGCACGCCAAAAATAATTGTGAAGCCCCTGAGGCCGCCGGACTCAGCGGAGGGATCAGCAGCAGCAGCGGCAGAGACGGAAGCAGCGACTGCTGCCGAGGCGCAGGATAACAACGAGGACGAGGAAGACGAGGAGGAGGAGGAGGAAGAAGAGGAGGAGCCGCCGGAGATCAACTACTGCACGGTGAAGATATCACCCGACAAGCCGCCTAAGGAGCGTCTCAAGTTGATCATCAAGACGGACGTGATCCGCAACGCCATCGCCAAAGCAGCCGCTGCCGCGGAGTCGCGCAGTGAGAAAAAGTCCAAGAGCAAGAAGCACAAGCACAAGCAGTTGCTGGCATCGGGATCAGCAGCTACTGGGACAGGAACCACCACGCCCGCTGAGATTAGCTCGGAGTTCAAGACGCCCTCACCTCATCTGGCCCTTAGCGAGGTGCAGCAAACGCATACGACGCATCCGCATCATCATCATCATCTCCATCCGCAGCGGGGATCCGCGGTTATATCGCCCACAACGCGCTCTGACCACGACTTTGACTCACAGTCCTCGGTGCTGGGCAGCATCTCCTCCAAGGGCAACAGCACGCCCCAGTTGCTGGCTCAGGCGGTGCAGGAGGACAGCTGTGTGATCCGTAGCCGAGGATCAAGTGTCATCACCAGTGACTTGGAGACGAGCCAGCACTCGTCGCTAGTGGCCCCGCCTTCGGACATTGAGTCGCGCCTGGAATCCATGATGATGACCATTGATGGCACTGGAACGGGAGCGGCGACAGCGACAGCATTGCCCGAAACGCCGCTCCAAGAGGACATACTGGCCGTGCTGCGTGGCGAGGTGCCACGCCTTAATGGCAACACAGATGCCGTTGCCAACGAGGAGCAGCAGCAGCAGCAGCCCAAGAGAGCCACGCGCGGGCGGGGCAGGAAGGCAAATAACAACGTAGAAGTACCTCCTCCGGCCACGGAGACCAGAACACGAGGCAGGGCTAAAGGAGGAGATGCGGCAGCCACGGCGGCAGCCATTTCACCACCGGCGCCGAAGAGGAGCACGCGAGGTACACGGGGATCGAAGAAGGCCGAGACGACGACGGAGGCGGACATGGAAGTGGACGAGCCTCCAGCGGCAGCGATGGTGGCGGTGAATGAGGAGCAGGCGGACCAGGCAGCGGCGCAACCCTTGCCGCGGAGAGGACGCAATGCCGCCGCCCGGGCCAACAACAACAATTCGGCCAGCATCAATAACAACATCAACAAGATAGCCGCAAGTCTGTCTGCCAAGGCCAAGGACGAAGCCAGTCGCCTGGCGGAGGGCAGTGGAGCGGTGGCAACGGGAGCAGCACCACCACGCAGCTACGGCCGAAAGCGGAAAAACCAGCAGGTGGTTCAGGTGCAGACGGAAGAGCAGCAGCAGCAACATCAGGCAGCCGATCAGGAGGAGGAAACGCCCGAGGGCGAGGAAGAGCAGCCCACGCCCGCCAAGATCCCGCACAGAGACCACTCGCCGACGGATCACGACCCAGATCCCGATCCCGACGATCTGTCTAACAACTCGAACAACTCTTCGATGCAGCACGACGGCTCCTCCTCCTCGCCCCCGCCGCGCGACTTCAAGTTCAAGGATAAGTTCAAGCGAACCCTGACCCTAGACTCGCAGGTGGCTGCCAATGCCGGAGCGGCAGGTGCAGCAGCAGCAGCAGCGGCGGCAGCGGTAGCGGGAGATGCGGGAGCAACGGCAGGCACTGGAGTAACGACGGAAACGGAAGCCTACGGCGAGCAGCGTGGCGCCGTCAAGTTGGTCATCTCGAAAAAGAAGGGCAGCATCTTCAAGAGCCGCGCTTTGGTGCCATCCGACCAGGCGGAGCAAGCTTCTGTGGCCAAACGGCATCTGTACAAGCACAGCTGGGATGCGGCTCTAGAGGCAAATGGCGGTGGAACGGGCAGTGATGCCAGCAACGCCTCGGCTTCGGGCGCTGGTGTGCCGGGGGCCAAGGATCACCTGCTGCATCATTTGGCGGCGGGCAAATCCGATGGCGACTTTGGTGACAGTCCCTCGTCCAACAACAATGGCTCCTCCAGCGGCGGCAGCAGTGTGTCCACGCTGCGCGGCGATAGTCCAGCATTGGGCAAGATCTCACGGCTGGCGGGGAAGCAGGGAGTGCCGACCGGCACAGCCACAGGAGTAGATGCCTTCGACTTGGACCTGGAAACGGGACCAGAGGAACTAGGGGTAGAGCGATCGACGGCAAGCGGAGCTACCGGCGGAACAGGCACAGCAGCTGCTGGCGGAGGAGCTGCCAGCAGTGGCGGCAGCGGGCCCATACGTGTCGATCGCAAGACCAAGGACTACTACACCGTGGTGCGGAATGTAAAGACGGCGCATCAAATTCAGGAGATTGGCGAATACCAGGAGATGGACGATGATGTCGAGTATATTCTGGATGCCCTGCAACCGCACAATCCGCCGGCAACGCGATGCCTCTCGGCCCTGCAGCTGGCCGCCAAATGCATGATGCCCGCCTTTCGGATGCATGTGCGTGCCCACGGCGTGGTCACCAAGTTTTTCAAGGTGAGCTTCATATTTCATTTGCTTCAATTCCCTGAAAACAGCTGTACGCTAGATTGCAAGCGTTTGTTTATTGCTTATTTAGACTTCTTTAGTTTCATAAAGAGAAATGAAAATTCTCCGATTTGCTGAGCAAACAAATAATTGTTTATCACAATCCGATAATTGCTAATGCCTGCAGAAAGCTCTCGAGTATCATTTGATTCCTTTACTGGCTAACAGAGCTCTCTTCGAGCGTATTTTGATACGTTTTAAAAAAGAGTAAACAATCCAGGCTGAACAGAGAGTCAAAATGTGTGCTTTTTCGTAATTTTTTGTTTAAGGAAATAGTCAAGAAATAATCTGAATCATCATGAAACTTTGGAAATAGTTAAAAGTGGAAATATTTCCTCTTTCCTTATTTACAACAGGCCTTATCCGATGCCAACAAAGACCTCAGCCTGGGCCTTTGCACCTCGGCCATCATGTACATTCTGTCGCAGGAGGGCCTTAACATGGACTTGGATCGCGACTCCTTGGAGCTGATGATTAACCTGCTAGAAGCGGATGGTGTTGGCGGCGGCACACAGGTCGGGCACACGGATCGAGCCGGCTACGAGCGAAACAAGCAAAAGGTGCGTGAGCTCTGCGAGGAGATCAAGGCACAGGGCAAGGGCACCCATCTCAATGTGGACTCGCTAACCGTGGGCACACTGGCCATGGAAACGCTGCTTTCGCTCACCTCTAAGCGGGCGGGCGAATGGTTCAAGGAGGATCTGCGCAAACTGGGCGGACTGGAGCACATTATCAAGACTATTTCGGACTTTTGCCGACCGGTGATTACCTGCGAACCCGAGAAGATATCGTGGCTGCCGGCGCTCCTGGACAACATGCAGACGGTGGCCCGTTGCCTGCGAGTCCTCGAGAATGTGACGCAGCACAATGAGGCGAATCAGCGCTACATGCTCACCTTTGGACAGGGCCGTGCTGTGGAGACGCTTTGCCAGCTGTACCGGCTGTGCTGTAGCCAGCTAATGCTGCATCCATCGATGGACTGTCCGGGTAGCAATAAGGAGCATCCGGGCGTGGTTATGCGCGAGCTGCTAGTCCCGGTGCTCAAGGTACTGATCAACCTGACGCACACCTTCAATGAATCGAAGCCATCGCTGGGCGCCGAGTTGCTGGGTCAGCGCGGCGATGTCGTGGATACCTGCTTCCGCCTGCTCCTGCTCTCGGCGAACTACATTCCCGATCAGTGCGTCTTCGAGCTCAGCATACTGGTGAGTGTTTCTTTGGGTTCACATGAAGGAATCTAGTTTTATATCAAGGATTCCATTGATTTTGATAGGTGCTCACCCTGCTGATTAACCTGTGCATGCACACGGTTCCCAATCGCGCCGCCCTGATGCAGGCAGCCGCTCCCGCCGAATACGTGGCCGATAATCCGCCGGCTCAGGGTGGCGTGAGTGCGCTTCAAGCTTTGCTCGAGTACTTTTACAAATGCGAGGAGCTGGCCAGGTAAGATAGAAAGCACAACCCACTGTTTGCACTTGTATTTCAATGCATATTTTTATTTACAATCCACAGATTGGTGGAGAAAAACACGGACGCATTCCTCGAGAGCAACGAGAAGAGTAAGAAGAAGCAGGAGGAGGTTGAGGAAACGGTCAACAATCGTAAGTATCTTTAGTAGCATCCCAGCTTCGGCTAAGATCTCCTGCTAATCAAACATTTTGTAGTCCTGCAACGCGCTGGCCACCACATGGAGCACACACTAAAGGGTAGCTATGCGGCCATTTTGCTGGGAAATCTGATTGCTGACAACGAGCAGTACGAGGCGCTGGTGCGGCGCCAATTGCGGGGAGATAGCTTCAAGGAGATTATCGGTGTGCTGGAGAAGTATCACACATTCATGAACCTGACCTCCAGCGTGAGTTTTAACCCCAAAAAAGGATGATCCTTGCAGTTGCTTAACCCCATCTTATTTTTTTTTTTTTCATCAGTTGGAAGCCGCCTTTGTGGCTCACATGAAGTCGACGAAGCGCATCATTGATAACTTCAAGAAGCGCGACTACATCTATGAGCATTCGGATGACCACACTCTGCCCCTGAATTTAGAGACGACAACGCCGTCAGTGATAGCAGCCGGAACGGATGGTCAATCCACATCCGTGACTGCTTCCTCGTCCACATCGCCACCGCCAGGATCGACGCGGGTGCAGCGCGTGTACAAGACGTACAGCAGCCACAGATAATCGGAATCGGAATCTGAATCGGAATCTGAATCGAAGTCGGATTGGAGAGCCATCCTGCCACCAAAATGAATTATGTTGTTTTGTGATTATGTATGTAACTTGTTTATTCGCTGGCATAGTAGCAGCCACCAACTATATGGTGTGAGTGTATAGTATATATAATGCACCTAGTTTCGGTCATCGTCCCCATCCCACGAGTATATATATATATATTCCAGTATATATAGTTAGCAACGATGCAATCTGTGCTTCGTATTAACCAAAAGTGATAGCGAGAGTTCTGCGTTGCGTCTTAAACTAACGAGAGATAGAGAGAGAGAGCGACGAGAAATGATATGAACAAAACACAACACTAAAAAGATCCAAAACCACCACAACTGATATGATGTGTACGTTATATAGTCATAAGCAATATTAGCAGCAGCGGCTTACACCCTCACCACACACACACACACACACACACACCACCCATACACCCATGTAAATATTGTTTAATCCAGCGATTTTATCGGACGCGTCCTAGGTTTATTTCGAATGTGTATGTTTTTTTTTTTTAACTTGTATTCTTACATTTATATTATATATTAAAGCATTACTATTTTTTTTTTTCTTGTACTTTACGACTCTTGCTCTTGAAAACAGCGAGAAGGTTTAGTAGCAATAGAGTTAGTAGCGAGACATGTGTGTAAAGAGAGAAAGGGAGTAGCAGTAGCCCGGAGTCGTGGAGCAGAATAAAGTTATTTTATTGCCTAAACCTAAGCTAAAGAAACTCTACTTATAAAACTAAAAACTGATCAATAAATAAATATATAAATATATACATGTATATACATATATATGTATATATATATATGAATATATGAATATATGTGTACGTTTACAACCACAAAAATGTCAGATTTAGGCTACAAAAATCCAGATATAACGATAGAAAATGCAAACACAAGCGTGTGCGGATGAAGAAAGAAACAATTTCGGGAACAAAATATATGTATATTTATTTTGTGTTTTCAACGAGTACATCATGTATTGTTCTTGCAGAAAAAAAAAATCACAAAAAATAAAACTAAAATTGAAAAACAAGCCAGAGGGTTGTGTTTATTGTGAACTGGGGAAAAACAATATATATTTAATAAAAATATTTGTTTTATATTAATATTAGGGAAATTGAATAAAATAAATATTTTAATATTATTTTATGAATATTTATGTTCAAAAATAATATTAATATAAAATAAATATTAATTTTACAATACAATTAAACGCTATTATGCAAATTTTCCCTAATATTAATATAAAATAAAAATTCTCCGCTTTTAATTTAAGTTAATTTTATTGATTTAGTCTCCAAACTAAAAAAGTAGGAGTAGCCCTATTTGGTTTTCTTTACAAATATTATTATAATTTTTATTTAATTTAAATTTTTTTATTTTATTAAACAAACTTCCCTTTTCATTCATATTTTGTATGCCAAACCTGGGCCGATACTCACGCGCCACCTCTGCACCGTTATCGATGCTATCGATAGTGTAGTCGAGGCGCTGCTATCTCTAGTTCGCATTTATGTCATAACAATAAGCCGAATATTGAAACCAGGGTCAACAAAACGCCGGCGTTATCAATTAAAAGCCGCTCCAATTAGCCACTCGCTAGCCCGCTGCCTCTGCCGCCACTTCGCCACTTCAGCCACCCTACGCCCGCCAGCCCAGCTCCAGGCAGACAGGATGTCGACCCGTCGCCAGGCGATCACGCTGTACAGGAACCTCCTGCGCGAATCGGCGAAGCTGCCCTCGTACAACTTCAGGTGCGTGTGGTGAAATAGCCAAGTGTTGTCGCCCGTTCCCGAATGTGCCATGTTTTCGGGTATTCGTTTCAGGATGTATGCTGCCCGCAAAATACGCGACACATTCCGTGCCAACAGGACCATCCGTGACTATGAGGAGATTGATCGGCAAATGGTCGCGGGCCAGCAGAATCTGGAGCTGATACGCCGCCAGGTGAGTCGCGAGCTGTGCAAGGCATGTGCTCGCTTATCAGCGTCCCTCCCGCGAGCCCTCGTAGTTTCATAGTTTCGGTGTTTACATACTTTTTTGTGCCTTCTCCGGGCAGAGCATCTGATAATATTTTTCAGAAAAATTCTCGAGAACTCTCAACAACTTGTTTAAGATAATCAAGTATTTGCTTTAACTGTGTTATGTCTCATGAAAATGTAGAAAAGTTGAGTATCTTTTTATAAATGGAGTTTTTTTTTCGATTAAATTGATTCTTAAAAATTAAATCGATGTATCGCAATATTGAAAAAATCGATTAATTGATTTTATAATTATTATTATTATTCGCAAAATTTAAATTCCCGTTTAATAGGACCCTTTGATATATATTCGCCTAGTTTGACTTGGAAAATCACAATTTTCAATTAAATTGATTCTTAAAAAATTAAATCGATGTATCGCAATATTGAAAAAATCGATTAATTGATTTTATAATTATTATTATTATTATTCGCAAAATTTAAATTTCCGTTTAATAGGACCCTTTGATATATATTCGCCTAGTTTGACTTGGAAAATCACAATTTTCCTTCAATGAAAACTCATTTTAAATTTCCTTGATACTTGCCTTAGCTGCTTATCAGCTTGTGGAGTTTATTAACCCCCATTCCATGTTTTTCTGATTGCCCACAGGTGATCATCGGCCATTTGTACACCACCGACAAGCTGGTCATAGAGAACAAGAAGACCCTGAAGCCCTCCGATGACTGAGGCTAACGGGAGCAAGCAACAAGGTAGCTGAAGAGAGTACAATGGCAGGGACGGAGGAGGATGAGGGGAAGGAGGAGCAGCAGCAGCGGAGACACAACTCGAAAGACTCGACCCACACACCACAAACACACACACACATATTGTTGATTTTAGTACATCAAAAACCAAGGAAACTAAATCATTTGCTAGCAAAAAAAAACACCAATTTAATGTTATGTTTAACAACAAATATGAAATTATATATATACATTACAATATATATTATATATGGTATAAATAAGTACTACAAGTACTCCAGGATAAAAAAAAAACACAAGAGTCAGCTAAAGACACCGTACATGGAATGTGCGAAGGGGGAAGGAGATGTACCTATGCCTGATAGGTGCTGGCGGAGACATTGCCGCCGGTGCCCGTCCAGTTGGTATGATGGAACTTGCCCTCCTGCCCCAGCAACTCGTAGGTGTGGGCGCCAAAGTAGTCACGCTGGGCCTGCAGCAGGTTGGCGGGCAGCTTGGCCGTCCGATAGCCATCATAGAAGCTGAGGGCTGTGGACAGGGCCGGCACAGGGATGCCCCAGCGGAAGGCATTGGCCACCACCTCGCGCCACGAGTCCTGGCCACGTTCGATGGCCTTCTTGAAGAAGTCGTCCAGCAGCAGATTGGAGAGCTGCGGCTGCGACGTGTACGCGTCCTTGATGTTGCCGAGGAACACGCTGCGAATGATGCAGCCACCGCGCCACATCAGCGCAATGCCGCCATAATTGAGCCTCCACTTGTTCTCGCTGGCCGCCTCCCGCATTAGCATGAATCCCTGGGCATAGGACACGATCTTGGCGCAGTACAGGGCATGCTTGATGTCGTCCAGGAACTTGGCCTTGTTGGTAACGGTGGGTTTGGTGGCGGGACCCTTGAGCACTCCACTGGCATGGACACGCTCATTCTTCAAAGCGGACAGGCAGCGCGAGAAGACCGCCTCACCTATTAGCGTCACGGGCACTCCGTACTGCAGAGCAGCGATGGCTGTCCACTTGCCCGTGCCCTTCTGGCCGGCGGTGTCACGAATCCGCTCCAGCAAATGTCCCTTTGAGTCCTTGTACTTGAGAATATCACGTGTGATCTCGATGAGGAAGGAGTCCAGCTCCGCCGAGTTCCATTTGCCAAACTCCTCGGCCATCTGGTCAGCGGAGAGACCCAGGCTCTGCATAATGTGATACGCCTCGCAAATCAGCTGCATGTCGCCGTATTCGATGCCGTTGTGCACCATCTTGACGAAGTGACCGGCACCGCCATCGCCCACCCATTCGCAGCAGGGCTCGCCGTCGGCCTTGGCGCAGATCGCTTGGAAGATGGGCCGGATGAGGGGCCAGGCGGCCTCGTGGCCACCGGGCATCAGCGAGGGTCCGTGACGGGCACCCTCCTCGCCGCCACTAACGCCAGAGCCCACATAGAGCAGGCCCAGTTTGGCCAGCTCGTCACAGCGGCGGGATGTGTCCTGATACTCTGAGTTGCCACCATCGATGATCACATCGCCACGCGAGAGCAGGGGCACCAGCTGCTGGATGAAGTCATCAACGGCGCTGCCAGCTGAAATTGGACCCAAAAAAATAAAAGGATTCGATTAGAAATTGATATAAAATTTACAATTTAGAAGGGAATGAAGCATTATTTTCCAATTTGTAGAAATCGTTGACTAAGCGTGCGATTGCACAAGGTCGATTGGGGTGGCTTTTGGAAAGTCACTGTTTGGATTTTGGAGGTCACCGTGAATCGTCCCTTGTCGGCACACCACACACTCCTCCATCGAAACGGAACGGAACCGAAACGAGGCTAGATAAGGCCACCAGTTGCGCGATAGCATTGATCTATCTATCCGATCTATCTAGAGGTCGTTTGTATGTGGATACAGCAAAGGTTGAAATACAAGAACTGAAGTCTGAACTGATTAGGAAACTAACTGAAAAGTCAAGAGATATTTCAATATCTTCTTTAACTTGGAACACTATGATATTTTCCCAGGTAATCCTTAATGAAATATATGGAATTACTACCAAATAAGTTCCATATCTTCCCTAACTTGGATCCCTATAATATATTAAATAATTTTAATAATTTTTTTTGAACTTAAATATTTTCCGTATTTCCGATAAAAACCAAGCCAATATAAATTATAAGGAATTAGTATTATACAATTTTAATAGCGATATTTTTTAGGTAAATATTCATTTTAAATTTAAACCTAATAATATATTTAACCCAATATAAATTAAATGGTCTTTCAAACAATATTATTATTAAATATTCTCACAAATAAATAAGCGTGTATGCGAAAACCTTGTTTTCAATTTACGTCAAGTGAAAGTTCACACAAGTTGCCATGCAACTTTCAAATACAAATTCTCAAATATAGAATCTGGAAATCTATATGCATGACCTCCGAGAACCGAGTGAATCATGGGCCTGGGCCTGGTTTGCATGGAAGGTCGTCGAAACAAATGGGAGAATTAAAATGGAACCGAGACGAAGCCAAAGAATGGATCTTCGGATAGTCCACAATCCGAGGAAATCCCCTAGGGTCCCTAGGCCTGATGATGTGGCCTGGAAGTCGGCCATTGTTTGAGCGTATGACCTATAATGAATGTCAGAGATTTCTCTCTCGCCCAAGCAAATAATGGGCAGGTTAGGTTTAGGTAGGAAAAAAGCAAAAACCGGCGATAAGCCGGCACGCTGATTAATGTGCGAGACACTGGCTAGAGGAGAACGCGTGAGCGGCGTGAAGAGATCTCAGCATGGTTTCGAATAATGTGATTTTAGAATTTGCAAAATATAAACTATAGATTCCCTTTCTTAATTAAATTTATGGGGAAAAATTTTTAGATTTATTTTTAAATTTATTTTCAAAAGAACTTCGAAACTCAATTTAGTTTTGAACATTTCTTAAATATAACTATAATTTCAAAATCATTAAACAGTATTTTAGGAACAAACTAAATACAATATTTTAAATATAATTAATTATTGAAAATACATTTGTTCAATACAGCAATTTAAGGACTTTTCGACTTGTATTGACCGCATAATTATACTTTTATTTGTTATTTTACGAATTAATTTATTATTACACAAATCACAGCCCCAATAAATTACCTTCTCTAAGTTAAACAACAAACCAAGCTTTGATAAATCGCTCCAGGCAAATCGCGGCAATCGATAGTCGCGTGGCATGGAGTGGATATCGCCTGTTCAATGATCTCGGAAAGAGTGGAAGGCAACAGCAAAAACTTATCGTTGTTGCTACTCCTCTTTCCACTCTGCTTCTCACTCTTCCTCTTTCTTCTCCCTTTGCACATTGCAATATGAACTTGAGCGTCATGAAAAGCAAGCACACAGAAATCCGTTTGATTTGATGACTTTGCTTTGACTTCCACACACACACACACATAAACAAACGCCGAATGTAAAAAAAAACACTCACACAGGTAAACAGAAACAATCGCTTACAACAGCAGGTTTTTGGAGCAACACAGAAAAAAATATTACAAAAAATTAAAAAAATAAACTTTTCCAACAAATTGGAACTAGATTAAAAATTGTATTCAAACAAAAATTCTATAAGTTATGAAAAAAAAACTTTAAAACTGTTAAAATCGAACGATATTTGCTGATTTTTTTTCGAGTGCAGTGAGTAATGCGTGTACGAAACTTAGTAAAAAAAAAAAACGAGAGGGCTAAAAACTCACCCTTGACCAGCAACATGACCTTGCGCGGAGTCTTGAGCTTGGAGACCATGTCCTGGAGCGAGTCCGCGCCGATCACGTTGGTGCCCTTGGCCTCGTTGGCGAGAAAGTCCTTGACCTTGGCCACCGTGCGGTTGTAGGCGCAAACGACGAAGCCCTTCTCGTCCATGTTCAGTATGAGATTCTGACCCATGACAGCCAGGCCAATGAGTGCGATATCGGCTTTTCTGGGTGGCAAAAAGGAAACACGGCATCATCATTTAAAACATCAAAGGAAAAGTGGAGGGAAAACCACGCCACTCACCCGCTCATTTTGTGTGTTTTTTCTGCAAGTATTTTGTCTCAAATGCAATGTGCTGCTTTTATTTGTGGCACTTATTTTTTCGCGCTGTTGCCCGTTCGCCGAGTGAAACCGAGTGAAACTGCCGGCAAATAAATGCAAAAACCCCAGCGGGAGCGAAAGCTTTTGCCCCGCAGCTTTCGAAAAGCACTCCACCTTGAGCCGCCCTCTAGCCCCCAATTTGCTCGATCACGCAAGGGAACAGCTGATGCGTGGACTTGGACACGTGTGTGTGTGTTTAAGTGGAGAGCGCAGCGCGTAACACAGATACTTCAGAGAGCGACTCGGAGAGAGCACAACTTTACCCTTGACACTCACAAATTTTTGGGGGGCACCGAGAAAAAGCTTCGCAAGAGTTCGTCCACTGATCGTTAACCCCACAAAGCCCAACTCTTTTAAAGTTATGTTTTATAATTTTAAGCAATTTATTATAGACAAAAAAAAATACACACAACTTTAAAGCTTAAACCTATCAGTTGAGCACCTTGTAGGGATTGAGGATGCCGTTGGGGTCGAGGAGCCGCTTCATCTCGCGCATGTAGCCAATGGCCACCGGGTCCTTGGAGTAGTGCAGGTAGTCCTTCTTCAAAAACCCAATGCCGTGCTCGGCGCTGATGCTGCCCTTCAGCTTGGAGGTGTACTCGTAGACGAACGGCTCCACGCGCTTGTAGATCTCGTCGTTGAACTCCTCGCAGGAGACGTTCAGATGCAGATTGGAGTCACCCAGGTGGCCATATCCACAGACCACGGTGGCATATGGACCACAACGCTCCCGCATCACGTCCACAATGTTGTAGAAATCGCGCAGCGGCAGCGAGATGTCGTACTTGAAGCAAAAGCTCTTCTCGATCAGGCCCAGCGGCACCATTTCGCGGATTTTCCAGATCTCCTGAACCTTGCCAGGGTCCCCGGTCACAGTGCCGTCCTGGATCTCGCCGCGCTCCATGCCGTCGCCAATGAACTGGTTGATCTTCTCCTCGTCGTGATCGCCATTGCTGCCTGAGGTCTCGATCAGCATGTAGAAGGGATAGCCGGAAATGGGTGAGCTGGGGGAGATGGAGGAGAGTCGTTAAGTAGGGCCAAAAACCCCAAAATGAACACTCACTTGAGAAATTTGAACTGCTGAAGGGCCGTGTTTAATGCCCGCTCATCGATCAGCTCGCAAGAGCTGAGAATCTCGCCCAGATTCCGCTTGGCACTGACAAAGGTCTTTAGCACATCGTCGAAGGAGTTCAGGCCAATGAAGGCCACGTTGACGGCTCGCGAGGAGTGGGGACAGAGCATGGAGAGCTTGGTGACCACACCCAGTGTGCCCTCGGATCCAATGAACAGGTGCTTCATGTGGTAGCCCGTGTTGTCCTTCTTGAAATTGGACATCAGGTCCAGGACCTGACCGGTGGCCAGCACCGCCTCTACGCCTAGGACAGAGCCATGCAGATTGCCGTAGCGCACCACCCGGACACCGCCGGCATTGGTGGACACATTGCCGCCAATATGGCAGCTGGCTTTGGCGCCCAAATCCAATGGCACCGTCAGGCCCACATCCCTAGCCTTCTGATCGAAGTTCTCCAGGATGCAGCCAGCCTCGACGACTGCAATGCCCGTCACCTCGTCCACGGATATCACCTTGTTAAGGCGAGCCAAAGAAAGCACAATCTCGTCACAGATGGGCACCGATCCGCCCACCAGACCTGTGTTTCCGCCCTGCGGCACCACGGCCAGGCGGCGCTCGTTGCAGTACTGGAGCACAGCGGCCACCTCCGCCGTGTTGGCCGGCTTCAGGACCAGCTTGCTGTTGCCTGGAATAACATATTTGAAGGGGTATATGAGAGGGTGTACGGTAAAAAACTATATTATATAAAAAAAATATATATATAAAATAAGAAACAAAGCAAGAGCTAAGGGTAATGTAATGAATAAGATACATAAATACATAGATACAAAGATACATAGATACATTTCAATTGCATCTAATTCATTAACAATTTCCTAGATGAAAAAGCATGTCAAGCTGATTAAGTTAATCTTTTTTAAGGAGTTCTTAAATATAAACTTTTTGAACTCACATTTTATTAAATGGGATTTTAGAATTCAAGTTCCAAACATAAATTGATCTTACAAAATTGTTTAAAAAATGGTTTAAAAAATTCCTAATGATTTATTGATTATGAATTTTATACTATGTAAAAGATCACAACCAAAAACCCCAAACAAAATCCTTTAACTTCCCTTATTAAGTTAATAGCCACAAAAAATATAAACTATAACTAGAATACCATAGTTTGTAAAAATAAATATGTAAATACCCCAGATCAATCATATAATATATTCAATAATCATTTGGTTATTATAAATACTGTTAGGATTATATAAAAATATATATAATAGATCAGATTGTTAGTTCACCAACGATATAACAATCTTTAGATATTTATGATTATTTTACAGATAAACATTGTATAACAACGACCCTTATAAGGATCATCCTTCATTAAATAAATAAAAAATAATAATATAATACAAAATACTATGATAGTCTCTCAGAAACCCCAAGAGATACTAGATCTATAAAATTAAAATAAAACTCAGCATGGAACCCACCTCGAATTCTCTTCAGAAAGCATATGTTGTATCCCTCCAGATCCTCGGTGAGGACATGGCTCTTGCCCAAAAGCTGTTCAAAATGTGCCACATCCTTGTCAGTCAGTGTGGCATAGTTGCCCCTCTGCACATTGTCTGTGATCTGTAATCGGAGAAAGTATTACAATATATATGTTTGCATACTGTAAGGATGGTGGGTTGTGGACACGCCCACAAATAACTCTAACCATTACCTGGGTGAGCTCTGGAATCGGTGCCCCGCTGCCCGCCATTGTGCGCCCGGTGGTGGCTATGTGTGAGGTGCCCTGAAACATGGTGGTGGTGGCTGTGGTTCCAGTGGTGGGTCGCCGCATCAAGGTGGTGGCCGCGGCGCTGGCCAATCTGCGCACATGCATGAGCTGTTGGAATCTCATCGTGGAGGATTCGGACTGGGAGTGAAAGTGGGTTGTGGGTTCCGGATATGTATTTTCCTCTCTCTGAAGAAAAAGTGGAGATGGAAGGAGGAAGGTTATTTAATCGCCAGTTAATATGCATTTTTATTTTATATAAATTAGTTTTAAAAAAGGAATAAATATAGCACATTTTTAGATAATACCAAGTAGGAACGAGTTTCCCAAAAAAATATAGCTAATTCACTATATTTAATAATGCTAAAACTTAATTTAAAAAGAGCTTATGGCGTTGAAATGTTGCTAGTCACGCGTAGCGCAACATCTGAATAGAGACAAATGTAGCTGTCAACATATAAATGTTGCAAAAGTTCAATAAACACATCAACTTTTTTGTCTAATAACTACCAATGTTTATTAACCGGTTTTACTCAAGGAATAAAGACAATTATATAATATTATTATTAATATATAAATCACAAAAATCACTAGAAATAAGCTTGCCTGATTTGGGAAATTATTATATGTAGATTACCCGATTCTTGTCCTTTTATATAACTCGCTTAAAATATTCTATCTGAAGTCTTGTCTGGCCGCGATCAGACGGCTTCCCAGACTGCCGGACTTCCCCCAGAGCAGAGCGATACTTATCAATATGGCCTCACCAACCAAACATCCCACTATATGGACGCAATCTTCTCCCCGACGCGCAGCGTATCGCGCTTGATAGCCCTCCCGATAGGCCCCCAGAGCACTAAACTTTTCCACTAGACCCCTCGCATCGGGCTTCCAGCTATATGTAGTATATATAGCGCTATTCGACGGTTATCAGTCTGTCCCAACTTTGCGCATGCATAAAGAAATTAGCATATTTATTTGTGGGCCACTCATTTTGGTTCCTATACTACCACTCCCGGACCGGTGCAGTCCGTAAAGTCAAGATCTTTATGAGGGCCTCCGCCGGCTTATCTCGCCGGCGCAGGTAGATACCCAGCCATAAAACCATTTGTCCTAGGATTCAGATGCAGATACAGATACAGATCACGACTACCTGGGTCTGGCCTGCCCTTGTCCCACGGATACCGATAGCTATAGTGCCGGAGAGAGTCACCGGGATTAGGTGCGGTAGCGGAGAAAATCATGTTTTCGGGGTCTGTAAATGTTGACACTCATCCCAAATGGGTGATTATTTCGGTTTGTGATCAGTGATCACTACCAGACGTCGCCAGCGATTACAAAAAAATTGCACAACTATAATATCAAAAATAATAACTTAAAGATTTTGGATAATATTTTCTCAAAGTATTGTTTTATATCATTTGATTGTTCTATATTTTTTTACTTTCTATTTTATATCATTATATTATATTATTCTATTGCATACTAATATGTTTATATTTATTTTTTACAGCATAAAAGCATTATTCGTATTTATTAAAACAAAATATAAATATACAAAAAATTTTGGTACAGTGTTAAGCTTTCAAAAGTCCATCTCTAATCAAAATTGTTTATTTTTCTTTCTTTTCCCTTTCTCTCCCCCTTCCTAGACCCGTGTCTCTTTCCCTCGCACGCGTGTCTTTATTACGTCGAAAGATTAATGAGCGTGTGTGTGTGTGTGTGTGTGTGTGCGTGTATGTGTGTCAACGCGTGTTTTGATTTGGAGGCAAACAAAAAATGCCAACAGGTTTGTGATAACCGGGAGAGCCTTATCAAGAACAACTTGTACATACATAGCTATGTACATATGTACATGTGTAAGCCGGTTGTAAAAACGAATAGAGCGCATATGTTAATAATATTTTTGTACAATTAAAAGTGCAGTATATTTGCTTAGAAAATATTAGTTTTTACACACGCACACATCAAAACGCATCGTGAGAGCCTCACGCGCCAATTGCGCTCACTGGAATGTTAGAAATGAGATGCTTACCCGAAAACACTCAACTCATTTATGTTTATCCCCTTCCTTTCACACTCACACTTCTTGGGTTGGCTGATGGCGATCACGTTGGATTAAGCCAAATCCTTTTTCCATTAACACTACAGGAAGTGCGCTGCCGCCCCTTTAATGCAAATTCGCAGAGTGAAGCGTGTAAAAAGCAATCAACAAACCGCAACTAAAAAATTCAACGCAAAAGAAAACGAAACTAAATGGAAAGCTGAGTCAAAAAGCATATGATCAGAGTGAAAGCTCTCAACAGCTGATTGAGCTTTTTGAGAAGGAGAAGAAAAACAAGCTGAGAGAGAATGAGAAACATATATGAATCTGTAAAATCGATGTAAACATTTAAGTAAAAAATGTGCTTACTTTTTATTTAAAAACGAGTTTTCGTTAATATTTATTTACAAAAAAAATATGACCCATTTAAGAAACATTTAATTTAATAAGTAACCAATTCTAAAAATATATTGTTTAAATATGTATTTCTCTATTTCTACATTTATGTATTTGTTTTGAAAATGATTTCCTAAAAAATCATGGTAATTGTTTTCATTCAAAATGTGTATTGTAAATCTTCCAAAGATAAGTACAATAAGTAGTTCCTGGTTATAAACAGTGAATAAATAAAAAAAAAAAGTTCTAATAAATCATGATCATCATAAATATACATGCAATTGAAATTAATATATCAGAAAATTAAAGAAACCAAGTAAATTTAAATACAGTTAAGTCATTAAAAATCTGTTATACTACCTACCACTCGAACTCACCACACTCTCTCGCCACATTCGCCACGCCCACCCTTAACAGGGACGGACAGCTCAGTGCTCTCCGCATCCGCAAGATATATGTACCACCATCCCTTTCTTCCGTTCGTTGTACACAATACTACTGACTCTGTCGCACTCTCGAACCAAAAAACTAAGCGTTTGGTGGTGCGCCCATTTTTTTATTTGCCTCAATCTTCCCGTCGGCATTTTGTATTGTCCTATATTGCCCTATAGGCGGCATTGTTGTCTTGTGGTTACAATTGTTACTAGCGTGTCTTTGTTGTTGTTGTTTGTACAACAAAATGGCGAATAAAGAATGAAGTCTTAATGCAACTAGAAACACCAAAGTGTTTTATTAGTTATGTAAATTGCAAGCTGTGGGTTTATCTAAATAGAGTTAATAGTCTTTTTATTATTTAAGTAAAAAAGGATATTGCATCGCCATTATTTTTATTTTATTTTTTATTACAGTTTACTTTTAACTTTTAAGTTCCAATAAATACCAATTAAACAATTTTTGTAATTGTTGTTTTTGGGTTTGCACTTTAAAAGCATTTTCTGCCGTGTTTAGATAATAATAGTTTTGAAGTAATGAATTTTTTAAATATAGGAATTTTCAGTAATTAATTAAACTTAAGCCGGAGAAAACTTTCCTTGTAATAATTGTGTAGATACTATATTTTAAGATTAATGACCAAAGAAGAAAAACGCTTTTTAAATCCTAAAAATAACTATATCTCAGTTTTTTGATTATGTTAATAAACAACAATAATGCCAATTTGTATATAATATTTTCTTATTTATTTTCCTCCTTACAATGACGGCTATACGATTAAAAAAATGAATACAGAGATCATTAACGATGGCCACACCTCAAAGAAGATTAAAATATGTTGAAAAACTGCAAAAGTAAAATATTTTAATAATAAAATATAAAATAAAAATGAAAAATAATAATAAGTCGTTTCAGAAAAGTTTCATTTAAAATTCATTCAATATCACAGGTGATATTAAAAGTTTGTGCCCCGACCATTAAAATCATCAGTTCGTAATAGTTTTGCACTTTTTTAGGGGGGGTGTAGCTGCTTGCTCCTACCCCCAATGATCTTAAGGGTTGTGCTTACTGATATGTCCTACTCCCACATATCCTAATTGTTCCCTGTTTGCGGATAATTGTATCATGCTTGTTTTTAAAATCCGATTCGGTGGGGATCTGGAAAATGGAGGAAAAGGGTGGGTTTTAATGGGCAAGTGTGACAGAGCTCAACCCCTTTTTTGGCCTTTTCCTTTACCTTTTTAATAGATCGTATTGAGATCTCTAGTTTTAGTACAGTTCCCGTAGTTTGTTTAGAGATTGAATATACATACATAAATAAAGAGATGTTTTATATTATGCAAGTTATATCTAGAAATTAATATTTTATATTAAGAAAATTAAATCTTATTTAAACTAAATGAATCAAACTTAGTTTTTATATTAATGTTCCTTTCTTTTTTTAGTGGAGTTTATCTTAAACTAGGAGGTATTCCACCGATCTTGACTTTAAAAAGGTACACAGGCATCTGCAGGACGAAGAAGTTCAGTTTTGGTCAAATGCAATGGAAATGCAATATCGACCCAAAGTACACATTAACTGCAATTCAAAAATGCAATTTCTGGTTCGAGTTCCACTGTACTTATATGAAATTCGAGGACTTCCTGTATGTGCGCCCTACAAACGAGTTGACAGGTCAATTAAGTGCACCAGGGGAAGGGACAATGCAAACACAATGCCCAAGGGGTGAGTTGGCAACAATGGAGAATTGGTAATAATGAAAAACCAGGGGTCCTGGGGCGTATCTATGTAGTAGGTATTGTATACCCTGATATAATGCATTTTACGGGCATGTTCGAAATACTTTTTCCCACCAAAAGGAAGCTATAAAGTTATATAATAATAATAATATGTATAATAATAATACTTTTTTGAGAAAGCTGCTTAATGTAATGAATAATAGAGTAATTCGATATTGATCAAAATTGCATGTAAATTTGGTTTTAATGAATATTAGAGCATGTACATATATACATATGTACTTTTATAAAAATATAAAATATAGTGGGAATAATCTTAAGTTGAATTTTCCAGCAATACTTTTAAGATTACAGAGTGTTTCAGTCATTTGCTGGCCACGCCTTTAAACAATAAAACCCCGGCAGCGGGAACAGTACAAAACGGAACGGACTTCATTACGTTTATTGTTGGGCAATAGATGTTAAGCAACAACCCACTTATGTTTATCACACAAGGCACGCACACCACCAGTGTCGGTGCAGGGAGACGTGGATAAGCCAACGGTTGCCTCTATTCAAAAATGGTGTAGGGAATTCGGACAATTGCCCAACAGGTACGACGGACAATGGGTGAGAACGGGAGCGAGCTATACGATAGTCTGAACTCTAGAGCGAGCACACAGTAATTTACGCTCATTAAGCATTTGTCATTTTTACGAAATGCAAATACAGATACACACACAGACAAAAAAAATTCGCTCGCTACTTCTCACTCGCCCCAATAACAACAGCAAGTTAGAGAAAATTAACTGAATAGGCAGCAAAAGAGCGCATGCTTGACTGTTTGTACAGTTGAGCGTTTCAGAGCGATTAAAAAATAAAGATGAGAAAAAAAGCAGCCGAGAAGGCAGTCAACTAATAAGAAAAAAGCTAAGCTTACCACGTTGAACCCACACACTCGCAGTAAAAAAAAAAAGGCAAAACAAGGCAGAGAGTGAGAGAGCACGCTCAAAAGCACTTAGTGGGCATAAAAATAATATGGCGGCGAGGCAGCAAAAAGAAAAATAAATGAGACGATACGAAGCGATATTCCACCCAACACAAAATAACAACAACCATAGGAATTGGAATGATGTATGTACATTTGTGGGAGCGGGAAAAGAGAACGACAAGAGCCCAAAGCAACACACCCAAACAAAGCACAAAATGAAATACCAAATGACAGGCACAGTGGGGCACAAACGATTTATGTTATGGATGCGAGAAACACAAATAATAAAGTAACATACATATATTATAAGGAACATAATATTTATTTCAGAATATAATTATATTTTGGCCCTAATATATAATTAATATACATTATATATTATATATGTCTGTATATGTATGCGTTTGTATGTACAACGCTATCTGAATATCCAAGTACTTTTTCCTAAAACGAATAAAACTTTATCAAATAACTAAAAACGTAATAATTAATTGTTTATACCAAAAAACCTGTCACGAATACACAAATCAAACACTATAAAAAATATTAAATCAAATATTTTAAAGTAAAGAACATAAAAAATACTAAGACATAAAACATATGCTAGTTTTTGCGCCACTGTGCGCATGCCACGTGAGACAAAAAACCATAAAAACAATAACAGAGCAAACTGCATCATCGCTAACAAAAGCGAAGGAAAAAAAGACTGCCAAGAGAAATGCAATCCAATAATAATGGATCGCACGCCACTGTTCAGTGTTCGGCAGAGTGAGTGAGTGAAAAAATCATTTCGCTCTGCCTTTGCGCATACGCTGCCCCCTCCCCTTTGCTTCTTCTTCTTTCCTTCCACCGTCTGTTTCCGACAAGCACAACTAATAATAAAGTAAAGCCGATCCGATCTGAACGGTATAGCAGGAGGGTGGGAGAAAGAATGCGAAGGAAGTGGAAGGAGGAGGGCGACGTCCAGGTAGATTGCTGGCTGTGGTGGTGGAATGAAAAAAGAAGATGAAGTATAGCAACAATCGGGCGGTAGACATTCGAGTGTACAGACAGAAAACTGGATTCGGTCGTTCGTTCAAGGGGAAAGGGGGGGGCCGATCAGTCGGGGTGGTTGAAACACAGGCACACACACGCATGCATGGACAATACACATGCCCGCCAGCTGTAGCCTCGACTCTCGTTTTTTGTTTTTTTGCTTGCTATACTGCTGCCGTTTCTTTCCAACCCCAAGCGCGATGAGGGCATCTCGCTCGCACTTCGGCCCCGCCGAGGCCTGCCCCTAGTACCGTCGCACTCGCACCCGTACATTTCGGTATAGAGAAAAGTTATCGCCTGCGCCCGGGTGCGGGAGAAACTGGTTCGTGCTGTTGCCTTTTCCCATGCCAGCTGTCCCGCAAAAGCAGCACCAACACCAACACATGCGCACTTCATTTTGTTTCGTCGGCTCGGCGTAGAGTTGTCGCCGTGTCGCGCGGTTCAGTCTGAAATTCAACTTGGCGGCGTGAGGTTCTTGCGCTCTGAGTTCGTGTGCGTGTATGTGAACGAACGGAAAAAGTCTCGCGTCGACGCGACGCACACACACTTGAATACCCTTATAACTAAAGATTTTTTATTAGTGTCCGACGGTGCTAACAATTGGTAAATACAAAGCAAAAAGTGATGTCTCGTAGAACTACGAATATTTGCTGGCGGCGCGTCGCTGCCGCTGGAAAGTGTAAAGTGGCCGCAATAAAAACAAGCGTCTAGAGCTGTCGTCGGCGCGGTTTTTTTATATGTATATTCGCGTGCACAGGTGCCTTGGCCCCTGAGCCTCTTAATTACACTGCAAAAAACGAACTGCAGCCTTAAGAAAGAGAGAGTGTAGTGAGTGTGAGTGGAGTTTGCACTAATTACTACTGCCGCCCGTGCATGAAACACTCATTTACACATACAACGTTTAAGAGAGAGACGAGACTGCGAGAGAGACTTTGTCGGATTCATTTCGTTTTTGTGTACATTTTGTTGTCTTGCGTTTCACGTTATATGTTTGTTGTTGCCTGTATGTTTATATTTATTGCCGTACATGTGTGTGTATGTGTTCGTTCGTCTTGTGTTTATTAATGTACAACACCAACAAGAGAAAAACAAAACCAACTAGAGAGGCCAAAAAGAAAGCGCGACAACTATAAAAACAACAACAAGAAAGAGTGTCTCCGCCGCTGCCGATACCCGAAAACGCCGCCGTCGCATGCATACCTTTAATTTATTACACATATTGTTTTTATTTTGAATAATGGATCGTCGTGCATTGAAGTTTATGCAAAAAAGGTATTTTTAGTTTGGTTTGTTTTTAACATTTACAATTTGTTTCTTATGCTTACTTGTTTGTTTGTGTGTGTGTGTTTATTTTTACTGCTGCTGTTATGCATGCACTTGCACTTGTGGCTACTTTTTACGTTGGTTTTCTCTTTTTCTTTACAAGTTATTATTATTATTATTTGTATTACTTTTTTTTTGTGAGAGCTGCCACTCTTTAAATGTAGAGGTTTTTATTTATGGGATCAAGACATTATCGTAAACTTGCGCTCTCAAGAAATATTCTGTTATGTTGTCATAAAATGCGCTCAATTGGTAAGAAGAAAAAAAAGAACAAATTCACAAGTCCCAAAACGAGTTTCATTCCCCTCTCTACTGCCCTTCTGCTCGCCGTCGACCACCCGCCTCCTGCTGTGCGGTGCTGTTCAATGTTGTTGTTGCATTTTGTTGACAACGAATTTCGCAATGCATGCCTGGGTTCGTTTGTGTTTGTGCGTCGGCTGTTGGTGGTTGATTCGTTCACACGACAACATTGAAAAAGCAAAAGTTCTTTGCCAAAAGGCAGCCGTTTTTGTTATTGCCACAGTAAAAACTGAACTCGACTACCCTGGCCGCGCTCTCTTTCGTATACTCTCTTCTACTCTCTGTATGTTGCTCTGACTACCTCTCTCCCAGCCGAAGTAAACAAAAACTCAGGGTTGTCAACTTGACAATAATTATACTCAAAAGTCGAAAATATTACCGGTATATTGAATTTTTGAAGCAATGTTAAGGATCATAAAAATATTGAATTTTAATTGAAGCTTATTGTAAAAATAAAAATAAACATGTTTCCTATAAATTATTCAAAAAATTTTCCTTCAAAAATAATAAAATAAATCTCATCACGGGATCGCTTTTCTATCTCTTTCTAAAGCTTGTCTTTAAAAATGTTTATCGTCCTCAGCAAAGCTGATGAGAGACCACCTTGCAAAGTTGCACCATGCGCACTGGTATCATCTCATTCCCTCGCACGTTTGCCTTGGCGCACATTCGTTTTCTCTTTTTCTGATTGCAAAACTCGTTTGTGTATCAATCAATATGCTGTCTTGCCACCCTCTCACTTACTCCTTTGCATTTTGCACGCCTGATTTCACTGTAGCTGATGTTTGATTTGAATTTAAGCTCTCTCGCTCTCCCCTACGTCTCTCTATCTCTCTCTCTTGTTGGGAGCATGCTCCTTGCCATTGTGTGTGTGCGTGTTTATCCCCTCCCGCATTTTTATCATTCCTTCTGCTACCGCTTTTCCCCCTTTGTTGCTACACACACTAACGGGAGAAACCAGTCTTCTTCTTGGTTTTTCTTTGAGCGGCAAGTTGGCTTTCCTCAAGAGGTTTACCCATACCATACAAACATACAATACATATTTACACATATCGTTTCTCACTGCGGGTGGCTGCAACCCATAGTTTTACAAAGTACACACAGATCCAAACATACGCACCCTGTGATGAGAAATCCACCCCTCTAGACCGCCCACCACCAACACCCCTTTCGGCTGAGGCTAGAGCAGCTCATGAGGGTTACCTTACCCTAGCCACCAATGCTCTTGCTTTTGCCGGCTTTTATAACCAATTTCTCGCTTGTTCTTACTTTATATTTTTCCTTTTATTTTTGTTTTACTCTTCCCCCTTAATGGCCTTACTTTATATGGCCCTCGTGGGTTTTTGATGGGGCACGGGAAGAATACACGGATCATCATACTGGCTGCTGGGACACACAGCTTAGGTCAACAAAATAATACAATAAACTGAAAAATGCAACCCTCCTGCAATAATCACAATTCAGATCCGATTTGTGGAATATTTGTGCGTTTTACATAGAAAGAATTAGATGGTTATGACTAAAAAAAAAGTGTTTTTTATTATTATTATTATTATTATTTTTTTTATCTAAAAGTGCTTGGGTTAAGCTGGGTTTTGGAACTTGGGAACCTAGGCCTTTGAATCTGCTTATAATATAAAGGCATAGGAATAGGGATTTTATTATGAACAATTAAATTCTTTATTCATAAACTCTTATATAAAGAAAAAATAAAGACAAAATTATTTATAATCTTAATTATATAGAAGAAAATTAAAAATAAAAACCCATAATATATTGTACTAAATAGTTGCTCCTCACGGAATTTATACAATGTAGCTTCATATTGCCAGTCAGCTCTATTATTTTGAGCGCAGCTGTATGGTGAAACAGTAACAATTTGGTGTTGTGTTCCCAACTGTCAGCATTTTGACGGGGAGGTCCTTGAACCTCGGCTGCCTGCAATTCGCATTCTACTTGATTGCCATTTTGGCATAATATCAGACGGTGCCAGCTGCCAGGCTGGATACCTTTTTCCCGGGCAAGACGCGGTTTGGGAAAACGGCTGCGATACTTCACATGAAAATTCGGAAAACCTAAGATAAAGATCGATGTGATGCGATGGCAGGCAACCCTCAGATTCGGTTGCCGCCTCCTCTTTTCTCTCTCTTTACCTATTCATATCAATGAATGCAGAGTCCTTTTTGCATTTTTCGCCAACATTTTCATCAATGCTATTATTATAAGTGTTGTTGTTGTTGGACGACAAAAGGACGGGAAAGACAAAATTGTAAAAAAGGTGAACGAAATGAAGCTAATCTATTCGTTGGGATCTATGTACCTAAAACTAAGAGACAATCTTTCAAAATGAATCGTTGGTCCATTTTCTGTTGTTGTCGCTTATAAATTAAAGCAGCCTTGTTTAGAATTACTCGAGAAACCTAAATATTAAATATAGTTTTGAGCAGCTTTATATTTAATGTTAAATTGGCCTTTTTTATTAATGCTTCCCGCTCTTGTATATACGTAAATACTACTATTTTTTAAACGAATAATACATATACACAAAACTTAAATAAAATGAAATATATATTTATTCCCAAGGGAAAACATACATTAATTAACATTTTATTATATTTTATTATTAGTTAATATTTAATATTTGCATGAGAAGGGGGTTTACCTAAACCCATGTTTGTGTATATTTTAAATTTTGTTGTTTGAAGCTTAAGATATTTCAATGCTTTATTTTTCGGGAATGTGCTGGGATGCTGACAACCTGTTTGCACATGGTTTTGTCATTGTTTGTAGTTGGGACAAGACATGAGAAGCCCATTAGGGACATGGGAAGCCGCCGGGTCGTGCGTGTGGTCTGATCTCATCCCAGATGATTCTGCGTTTGCTTTCAACAAATGTTTACTGATCCCCCCATCCGCATCCTCTTCTCTCCCCTTCCGATCACTCAGAGTGGACACAGAAAGCGACAACAACACCAACACATCACTGAGCACCACTGCCTCCCAGGGGACACTAGCTTCTGGCATATCTGCAGGAACGGGCGGTGGCACTCTACCCCTGAAGGACAACTCGAATATCCGGGAGAAACCGTTGCAGCACGCGCATCCGCATCCGCATCCTCATCACCACCAGCAGCAGCAACATCAGCACCAGCAACAGCAGCAGGCCGGCGGCAAGCAGCTAGAGCGGCCACTGAAGTGCCTGGAGACCCTCGCCCAAAAGGCGGGCATAACCTTTGACGAAAAATACGATGTGGCCAGTCCCCCGCATCCCGGCATTGCCCAGCAGCAGGCGACTCCAGCATCAGCACAGACAACACCAGCAACAGTCACCACGAATAATCGTCACGGAACTGCGCCTACTGCCCGACGTCACGCCAACACCCCGAACACCACCCCAGGCCCACCAAGTGCAGTTAGCACGCCCAGTTCGCACAACACGCAGCACACCCTTGCGCGCCAAACCAGCCTCAAACTGGATAAGGCGCAGAATCCCGGCCAGCAGGTGGCGGCCGCCACCACGGTGCCGCTGCAGATCTCTCCGGAGCAGTTGCAGCAGCTCTACGCGAACAGTCCCTATGCCATCCAGGTTAAGCAGGAGTTTCCAACCCATACAACGGGTGCGGGCACGGAGCTGAAGCATGCGACCAACATTTTGGATGTTCAGCAGCAGATGCAGCTGCAGCAGCAGCTCTCTGATGCCAATGGAGCCGGAGGAGCTGCTGGAGGCACAGGAGTAGCGGGAGGAGCACCAAGTCCAGCCAACTCCCAGCAGACGCAACAGCAGCAGCACTCGACGGCCATCAGCACGATGTCCCCGATGCAGCTAGCGGCGGCTACCGGAGGAGTGGGCGGTGATTGGGCGCAGGGCAGGACCGTGCAGCTGATGCAGCCCTCCACCAGCTTCCTGTATCCGCAGATGATTGTGTCCGGTAATCTGCTGCATCCTGGCGGTCTTGGTCAGCAGCCCATCCAGGTGATCACTGCCGGCAAGCCCTTCCAGGGTAACACGCCCCAGATGATCACCACCACCACGCAGAATGCCAAGCAGATGATCGGGGGACAGACGCAGTTTGCCGGCGGCACCTACGCCTC